>BGPT01000101.1:392784-443135 GCA_003297045.1 Symbiodinium sp. clade C Y103
TTCCTCCCCTTCCTCCCCTTCCTCCCCTTCCTCCTCTTCCTCCTCTTCCTCCTCTTCCTCCTCTTCCTCCTCTTCCTCCCCTTCCTCCCCTTCCTCCCCTTTCTCCCCTTCCTCCCCTTCCTCCCCTTCCTCCTCTTCCTCCTCTTCCTCCTCTTCCTCCTCTTCCTCCGCTTCCTCATCTTCCTCCTCTTCCTCCTCTTCCTCCTCTTCCTCCTCTTCCTCATCTTCCTCCTCTTCCTCCTCTTACTCCTCTTCCTCCTCTTCCTCCTCTTCCTCCTCTTTCTCCTCTTCCTCCTCTTCCTCTTCCTCCTCTCCCTCCTCTTTCTCCTCTTCCTCCTCTCCCTCCGCTTCCTTCTCTTTCTGCTCGTCTTCCGGTTCCTCCTCTTCCTTCTTCAGCTCTGCCCCACCTCCATCTTGTCTTTCATTGCTCCAGCCACCTCCCAAGACTCTGCACTTTTCTCGTTTTACCCATGTTTTTTTCTGCGTGCTCAGGGAAAGCGTGAGCTACACAACCTGCAGCTTTTGCGCCAATCAATTTTACATCATGTGCATTTCACGCGAACACCAACCAGCCTTTGCACAAACTGGCTTTTTCACAAGCTAGCCTTTACGCACACCAGTTTTTACACAGTCTATCTTTTAACACCACTAGCTTTTGCACCATCTAGCTCTTACAAACGCTAGTTTTTTCGCCAATGAGCTTTTACACCAGCACCTGTTTCACAAACTAGCCTTTACACCAACCAGCTTTTGCACAGACTAGCTCTTGCAACAAGCTTTTACAAGAACTAGCTCTTGCACAACCCAGTTCCTTTACAAACTAGCTTTAACACGATTTGCTTTACTAGCGTTTGCACCAACAAGCCTGTACATCAACAATGACAAGACATTTTATCATTCTACAGGCTTCGCTTGGCCCACATCCATTAGGCCACTGGGCCAGAGGCCGGCGGAATAGCCGAAGGCTCTCAAATAATCCACCATTTATTCCAGGATGTTCCAATTAAACCACCTTTTGTAGAGGATTTTCCCATTGAACCATGTTTGCTTGCCAGAGGCTACTCAAGATCATCCACATATGCGCTGGAGTCAAAACATGTCATAGCTTTTATGGTCATCCATCCCATATTCGGAATCCAAACATAGTGGATCTATAAATTCCTATCCTTAAAAAGAAAAAACATCATTGGTGATTCCGATTCCCCATATTCCCCAAGGACTAAAAAGCCAACCCATCTTCACGACCAATACAACGACACCGCGCCAGGCCTCAAAACGGCGCTGCCTCCTCGCTGCGCCGCCTCCTCGGCCTCCAACATCCGTTGCGCGCTGCCACTGTCGGACACCGCGCCGGACTCGTCCACGGAGTTCCCTGAATCCTCCCATCGATCAGCATCTTCCATCATTTTCCCAATTCAAACACGTTGAAATGACATAAAATTGATAGTTAAATAACATTTCGATGTTTGGATGATATCTGTTTGTCTGAAGATCTTGGGAAAGCCACTGGTGAATCATCATGTTCTTTTGCCATTCTTTTGCCTACTATGTATACATATATATATATATAGCTGATGGCCATTTGGGGTTATCCCCCACTTCCAGACACACTCAAATGACACCATCAAATTGAGAAAGTGGTGGAAAATGACTATACGAGGCGGGGTATACCCCAGATATTGGACTCACACGGTACATTCAATGTGTAGGCGAAGCTGAAATCTTCACAACTAGACCACCTCTCTTTACATCACATATCTTCTCGGTCAAAATCACCAGCAATCTATAGGTGCTTCTGATGTGGTCGGCCCAAAAAGCTGCAAGCTTCCACCAAATCCTGGGCGTCCTGTCTTCGCCGTCCGCGGTCCTCTGCGAAGACGCTCGCCGAGGAGGTGAACACGCCAATACCCCCCATGGCCAGATACTCCAGGGCGTCTGTGACCGATTTCGCATATTCACCGGCGTCCCTGGTCGCGTCTTTGCAGCTGGAATGACCAAACTAGACGACATGTTGGGGACATGTTGGGATGCCGCAAAAAATGAAGGGCCTTAGTGCTGCACTTAGTTTCAACATGATTCAACATGTTTCAAGCTCATTTCCACGAGCGCTCGCATTCCTACCCCTGAAGCTCGGCAGCTGAAGACAAAGAAGGATGCCAGATATGCAACGGCCCAGAGATACCCAGAGATTTGGAGCATCGCAAAGGGTAGCTACATTGGTGGCATTGGTGGGTATCCGGTCTTTCTACATGTAAAAGTATATCCATGGTATTTTGGTGGTTACTTGATACCTCTCGAGATCATTTCTGGATACCCATGGTGCATCGTGATGCATCATGGCCAGGTACAGCCCGCGCACAACCAGGAATTCGTCCGTCCTTGTCCCTACAAATGAAACAGTGATAACATTCTGAAGCTATGAAAGTGGATGAATATCCTCCCATCTGTAACGTTCCCGAAACCCTTTTTCTGTTTCCTTTTTAAACAAGGAACCTTAAACAATGATTGAATTCCACAACGCTGTTTTCCGGGATCTCAAGGCAGGCCTACTGGGAGGCGCACAGAACACCACCTGAAACGAGTTGCGTTGCGCTGTTTTGGGCTTCCATGGAGAACACGGAGAGAGAGTCCTACGTTGAATCTGTGACTACCATTCTATACATACTCATGTTTGAAGGTCTACAGATTCTTCATTGCGGACAGCAAAATCACACACTTGCAGAACAGAAAAGTGGAAAATCGGTATGTTCGAAAAAGCTGCCGCCAGATTTTGAGCTGCCGACTTGGAGAATTCCACACAGAACCACCTATCAACCTATGATGACCACGGGGACCCCAGGTTATGATTCGAGTTAATGGTCATGTTCAATAGGGTTCCGAATCCTTTGGGGGTAGCAAAGTTCAGGAAATGCCTATTTCTCACCCTCCCCACCTGCGAAAATTGAAGCTTTGAGGCCTTCCTTGGCGGCGTGTGGCTCCCAAATTGATTAAATCCAAAACCACTGAATTGGTTCATCTACTTACCACATCTTACCACTCTGTCATGTGAGTATGAGCCAGAGACATCCCACAAAACAATGCAAGCCTTCACCAAATGCACATAGTTGAATCTCTGGTACCAGTATGATACCATATGTGTTTGTCTGAAAGGACTGTATGCAATTGTGCTTTGGTATTCCCCATCTCCATTTTCAGACCCATATTATGTGCCGTGGTCCAAACATGGTCTATGGTCTATGGTCATCCATCCCATTTCGGAATCCAAACATAATGGATATAACTGTATAACTGAATCCCTATGAACATTCATTGATTATTCTCATCCCCCAACATGGCTTTAGAATGCTTTAGAATCCAACTATAGAACTCGACCATGGCACAAGTCCGATGCCAAGATGGGATCAAGTCCTTCCTCTCGCAACGCTTCATGGGACTTCTCAGTCAACGTGGCGGCCAGCACCTGAGACAGTGATTCAAAAAATCTAATTGATAGGTGGTTATGGGTCAAAACCTTGGTACCCTAGGTACACTAAAATAGTTGTTGAATGGATCGTTATTCCCCAAATATGGTAATAATAGGTGTTGACCCATCCCCAGCTTTCTATAAGATGATACAATTTAACGCGACAATGATCATCATTGTAACATCTTGTCACAATACGTGTGTATAATACTTGAAAAGCACCACCAAGTTGCTCTCAAATCCCTCCAATGGCCTTTCATCCAGATATCATAGCTACGAAGTCTTGGCAAAAGAAAGACAGAAGGTGGTGGTCGTCAACCAGCGCCTTCGCCTGGGGTTTCTCTGATCGCCAGAGTTGCGCAACCCGGCGACCCAAATATCCAGCGCCCACAACTAAAAGGTCCTGGAGTCAGCGAGATGCAGCGAAACTTTTTTTCGACCAAAACTTCCCTGGCCGACTCGTCGTTGACATGGAGACAATATATTGGCAGGTGAACGGCACATGTTTTTTTTTGGTTTTCTTTGGAATGGATGGGAATTCCACTGGAATTCCTTGAGACTTCAAACTGGATCTAGCTTCTTTGATCCAAAACCTTGCATCTGTTGCCTCACTCTGCAGAAAAGTCGCCTTTATGAGCTCACTAAATTTGAATCGCCAGCCAACACTGGGCACAGCCAGCTTGTGAGTGAGTGAAAGATGGATTTACCATTTTTTTACCCGAGTTGCTGTCAAAACCTTCTCTTTAGCCATCCCTTTCGCGAAACTTTTGCGAGCAATTTCTTTTCGCGAGCTTTCGCAGAACTCTTGACAAGAAACTTGGGTGTTCTCATGTTTTCTGAATGTGTTCCCAAACATTTTTCAATGCAGTTTGATTTGCAGGAGATACGCTACAACTGTGGTAACTCATGGATTGAACATGTTCATCACCAACCAGGGAGACGAAAACGAAGAAAAGGATTGTGAGATAGATTCGTGTACTTGATTGCTGTTTTGTACGGGTTCTGAGGCTAGCTTTACGCAAAACTCGTCGAAAAGTCTCCTTCCGCAATCCTTGGCGGATTTTCAGCTCCCTTGAAATGTGCGAATCACCTGGCCCTAAGAATCTAAATACATCATGAAAAGGTACTAAACCCCACAAATCATACCGCGATTACTCTCTGAGAAGATACTTAGATTATCTTAGATTCATGATTTTGAGCCTTCCTGGACGTGAACCCATAATGTTGCAAAGTTGCCAATGATTCACGGTTCCTCAAAATCTCATTCGAGAGCTTTCGCGGAAGCAAATCTTGGCAGAAGTCTCCGCAAATCTCTACCGATAGTGGTTTTGGCTCTCGCCGCAACATGCTACTTTAACTCCCCTCCAAAGTATCACTTGGGGGTTTTGCTGCTCACCTGTGTTTTCGATCGGATCAATTTCCCCAAGTCCCCTCGGCACATGATCAATACGTCAGTGCATGGCGATTGGGCACCCTCATAGGACTCGTCTAGAGACCAGCTTCATCCTCCAAAACATCTGGCTGGGCAATGTGTCCTGCTAGAAACAGCTAGGAACTCCCACCGCACCTCATTTGTTGCCTCTGCCATCACGAGCGAGTCGGCAGCTGGGCCAGTGTGATACCAAAGTCCACAAGAAAGCAGCACCAGCAAGCCACGCAGCGCCCGACGGACGGAAAGATGCGCCATGTGGGATCAACTGGAAGTTCGGAAGTTTAAAGAGATCTGCTACGTTCCGCCTTCACTTCAGAATTTGTCGCCCTTGACTTGTGCAGACATCAAGCTGCGAGGTTTTGATTTATGAAATATGTTGAACTTCGCATCAATCCTAGACCCTGCATGAATGCTCTTTAGCAACTTAGAGAGCCGACGAAACTTTGTTCTCGTTAACCTCAAAAATCCTTTTTTCCTTGAGAATTGGCTCTACATTTGGCACAAAACACTCTCACGTTTTCCATCACAAAATACGTCAACATCCTCCTGTCAAGGGTGCCACAGCCACCTGTCCTTACCTAGCCACCATAGGCACGCTGGGGCCAATGACTACGGAATCCAAACCATTCCAATGACAAAAGGCCACACAACGAAAAGTGTTGAACAAGAATCTGTTCAGAGCAGCAATCAGCAGCAACAAATCATAGGCCTCTCCTGCAGTGGCAAGCGCGGGACGGGTCTCTGCCCTTTGCCCAATGAACACGGTGGGGCATAGTGTCACACAGTGTCACTGTCATCCACCCTGTGCAGTGGGTGGGCCCAAACTCCCAGCTGTCGAAAAAACTCACCATGCGGCCACCCGGCCAACGACACGAGATCAAAATGATCAAAGTTTCAAATCAGTTTCAAATCAGTTTCAAATCAATCCCAACTTGGGTTTTCAGAATGGCCCACTGAACGCATGCCCAAACGTCCCGAGGCAAGAGCTCCAAGTCTTTTTGCAATTGTTGGAATCATCACCTCTTGCCCAGCGCTGCAATGATGCACCATTGACCTCCAAGGCACATGGCACACTCGCGACTAACCAGGTGTCAATGGACAGTGGTTCGGAGTTACAGTGAAGAAATCGATCTGAGACTGACCATGTCTAGGAAAAAGTGGCTTCTACCTGATTCTTACCACTTCTGAGAGGACATTTTGCAAGCATCACCAATGGAATTCTAGATCTTGGTCTTCAGCAAGTCATGTCGTCTGAAAGGAAACTCGCGGGCGAGGTGATTGTGAAATGCCGTGTTTTTAGAAACATTTAGCATTGCTCCTGCACAGTCAAGTGACCAGCCACGCCTGCAGTCTGCCTCTGTTTCCTTGGACAAAGTCCACCTGAATCGGAAGTGGGACGGCCTACTGTGGCTCTTGAGTTGGGACGGTCGGCCTAGTAGCCTAGCCGCCTAGCCATAGCCGAGCCCAAAGTATGTCATGAGAGATAGGCTTACTTCATCTTCGGCACATCGAAATCATCCAATAAAAATGAAAAATGTTCGAAAGAAGTCGAAATCCGCGTCGAAATCCATGCGATTCTTCGGCACGCGCCTCCACTGGCAAGGACGCGAGAAACTCAACCAACACCGGCCTGAGGCCATAATGAAACCACCGCCGTCAAGGAGCCGTCATGAATTTTTCTGATCTCCTTTTGAAATCGCATTGCATATCAAATATTGCATATTGACCATGGTTAAAAAAATATATACGAGTGTTGTAGATATTTATCATTTACAGATTGCAAATATATTTTGCCCCACAACTGCAATCAAAAAAACGATCGCTCAGGCTCTGCTCTTACGCTGATTCTCTCAGGATCCCGGGCGCAAGGATGGGCTCTCTGCTGTGCTTCCCTTGGCCACAAATCAGGATCAAGTCGCTCTCATCTCCTCAGCTATCATGGCTACCATGGCTATTCTCGTTGGAAAAAAACAAAATCAACCCAATCCAGATTGATCCAGATTGCCCCAGACTGTCATGTCTCCTTATTTCATATGGAAATTGACCCATCTGATGCAACAAGTTTCCACGTGACTGGGGAAACTGCTGTGTCAAACATGCCCTCATTGCTCTTCAACAAGCATCTGCACATGCAATCAAGGACAAGGATACAAATGAAAGGAAGAAGAAAAGCATCATAAGGACACAGAATATGTGTTTTAAACAATTCCATTCTATCAATATACTGTAATCATTACTATCAATATAGAAGTATCAACAAGACAAATCCACGAACCCGAATGCCTCCTCCTCCCTCCTCCCCCCCCCTCCTACCCCCTCCTCCCCCCTCCTACCCCCTCCNCCCCCTCCACACCCCCGTCGGGACCATTCCCCGGCGGCCCTGCCATGGCACGGACACCCCCCGAAAAAGCAAGTGAACACACCCTCCGCCCCCAGACCCCCAGAGTTAAACGGGAACCCTTCGCTCCGCATTTGGGAAAAATAAAATGGTAATTCCAAATGATCAAAATGGTATTCCATTTTTTCAAACACCATGGTAATTCAGAGATTGATTCTGTTTCCATGTCCAAGCTGAACAGTATTCCAAATGATTATAATAGTATTCCATTTTCCAATAAAAAAACCATGGTAATTCAGAGATTGATTCTGTTTCCATGTCCAAGCTGAACAACAATGTAATTTCCAAGCATCTCAGGGCAAAATCCAGCAGAGTGGCACAGAGAAACACCAAGGCAGTCTGAGGCATTGGAAACGTCTCTTCCCCAAGTGACTTGCTGGGTCTAAGAAAAGAAGGCTTAATATGGATAATATGTATAAGAGATAAAAATGGAAGCAACGTATGTATGTATGTATGTATGTACGTACGTATGTATGTATGTATGTATGTGTGTATGTATGTATGTATGCATGCATGCATGTATGTATGTATGTATGTATGTGTGTTTGTATGTATGTATGTATGTATGTATGTGTGAGTATGTATGTATGTATGTATGCATGCATGTATGTATGTATGTGCATATATATATATATACATGTGTATGTATATATGTATATACGTATATATATATATAACGTATTGATATTACATATTGCATACGTACATAACTGAACACTGCGTTACATTAGGTTACATTAGATTACATTACATTGCATACATTACATAACATACATTTATATCACATACAAAACATGCATGCACGCATGCATACATGCATGCATACATATATACATACATATATATATATAGATAGATAGATAGATAGATAGATAGATAGATAGATAGATAGTGAATGGTTGAAACTCCACACTGGCAACGGGCCTCCACCTCCAAGCGGCAATCAGATCGCGCAGAACTCTTTTCCCCCTAAGCTGAAGAGTCCTTCCAAAGCACACATGGGAGACAACCGACTAGTCGTCTCCAGGCAACAGGCAGCCCACAAACCGAAATGATTAGAGGCACCAATAGGCAGCCCACAGACCGAAATGAGTATAGGCACCAAAGTACCACTGCAAGGACCCCCGGTCCACAAGCAAAGGATGAGTGGCCACACTCGCCAATATTGCTCAAGCAAGGATACAATGGAACGGACCCACTTCCTCCCAAAAAATCACAATGTTTGGGAAAACAAGTGTCATTGCAGCTGTTGGAACTTCGATCATGTGACTCACCCCTTAGCCATCGCAGTCTGTTTCCGGCCGATGCCCGGTTCATCAACACTTCCAACTCGTCACGCAGCTCATGTAGGCCAATGCGCAACGTCTCACGTAAGAATGTGTTCTCCATAGTTTTCGTAAGCGCATCCGCCAACTGGGCATCGGAATGCACCCACCGTAAAGCTACGTTTTCATTCAACAGATCCTTGATGGATCTTGCGGTGGGCTGGGTCCTGTACTCTGCGCAATTCGGCATAGCAGCACGACTCACAAGATCAAACAGGCTCTTACAACCCGTAGCTGCAAAGCTTTCGGGAAGATCTTTGGCATGTAAGGTTGCTGTAGTGTATGTTTCTGGTAGTTGTTTCAATGTTTCATGTGGTGTTTTCCCGTTGGTATTTGGATGCAGGATCCATGCCCAACAAAGTCGTACCCACGAAAGTTGATCAAGCACACTGTTCAAGGAAGTTGTTTCGGCTGCCAAGGTGCTTGTCACAACCCGCTGGATTTTCTTACAGCCCCATGAGATTGGATTGACTGGGCATGTCGTATTTCTACCAATGTCTTTATGGGTCGCCATAATTAAGGTACCAGTGTGGGAATTGGGATTACTTTTTGATGCAAAGGATGCATCTTAGAGGCAAGGAATCGTAGATCGTCAACTGGGATTGATCGTATCTTGATCGTGACATCATGATGTTTCTTGGCTTCGTGAAGTGCTTGGTTGGCAGTAGTGAAAGTTTCAATGGTTGCTTGATTGATACTTGATTGAAGGTTACTGAAGCGGCTGGAAAGGTCAGGTCGAGTGTGTGCGGATGCATATTGCAAACTTCCCATCAGTGCACGAAGTTGCTGTCTCTCTTCCTCTGTCTGCGGCCTTTTCCTCAGGTTGTTTTCGCCGAATTGGACAAATCTTGATTGGTTCAATTGCTCTGACATACTTGGATGGTGAAAGATGAATGGTTCCATCTGCGGATTGTTCAGGGTCAATTCCTGTGAAAATGCAATTTTTGATACGTTTGCTTCCAAAGGGATATTTTGTTTCAAGTTGGTCGAGTTTCTGTAGGAAATGTTCGTTGCCTGCACAAAGCCCATCGTCCACATGCAATCCGTGTATTCCATCAGGCATGAGTGTGGTCTTGTTTCGAAGGATGAAAAGGCAAGGATCAAAGGGTGATTGTGGAAATCCAATGAGTCACAATTCTTCCAGGATGGCTTGATACCACATGTACGGTGCATCCACAAGTCCATATGCTCCCTTTTCCAATTTACAAATGTCCTGGGGGGTCAATTGCATCATTTTGATAATTTCGGGAACGGGCTCAATGGCTAAAACTCGATCTTTTTGGTTTTTGCCTTGTAAAAACGCTGCCCGTATATCAAAAGATCTTAGTGCCCAACCCTTGGAAGAAATAAGCTGGAGCAGTAGCATCTTGGAATGTCTACCGAGTGTAGGGGAATCCCGTTGGAGTTCGTCGATTTTTGGGTCGAGATACCCGAGGATAACTAATCTCGCTTTTGCCTTGCAATTTTTCGTCCCCTGGAGTTGTTTCCTTTCTATGTCAGCTATTGGTTTCCACGTAAGAATCCATCGACATCTTAGGATGCGGTCCTGGGGTACCTGATGCCTTAAGATTTTGGAGACGGTTCCTGTGCGAAGCCAATTTTGGATTTATTGGTCTTTTGCCTTTTGGAATTCGTTTTTCTCTTCCCTTCCGGTGTCAAGTTGGTGAGTTTGACTTCGGCCTTTTGTCGTTTTGCTGCGGATGCAATGAACACACACTCAAATGGATTTTCTTCCTCTCTCCATTGCTGGATGTCATGTTCAGTTACATATATTTCGCACTGCCACGCCTTATCGGAATCGAGATCAAATGATTCTGGTTCAAGGTCGCACGAGTGGAATGCATCGCATATGGGGTCATCATTGACTCCCTCACTGCTGTCAGGAACGGGTGTGTTCTGGGCCTCCAGCTCTCTGGCCATATCCCTTGCAGGATCCAAAAGATTCTCTTGACAACTTGGTGGTTAGGCATGTCATGACTTCCTGTGGGGGAAGGATTACTTCCATTGGCACCGGTGCATCATCGGGTTGATTCTCAGACTTGCTGTCTGGGACTTGGATTTGAATATGGTCAATGGGACTATTACCTGGCATGTTGGTGGGATTATTGAAGGGAGTGTTATCAGTGGGACTCTCTGTAGGAAGGGTTACATCAGGTGACATTGGTGTTCTATTGGGATTAATATTTGGATTGGGATTTCGGGAAATCTGCTGTGCAGTTTGTGATACGGATGGTTTATGTGGAAAAAGGACGATGTCTCTCGCTTCCATGGCTGAAACTGGACGGACATGTTCTGGTGCGGTCCTGTACAGCTTACTGGTCATGGTTGTCCAAATGGCCTGGGCATTTTCATGAACAACTACTTTCATCGGTCCCATCCATTGACCTGGTAGTGCTCCTTTACCTTCTCTCCATATCACTACCCATTCACCTGGATTATACCATGATGGACTACCACGTGACTTCCGAAGGATGGCTCGTCGGAGAGCTGCATCGTTGTCTGCCATCACAAACGCCTTGCGGGCACTTTCTTTTCTGGATACTTGTTGACGGAACTGTACACCTTGCGATGTCTCTGCATCAGCTAGCAAGTGGGCTGGCAAAAGTCCGTCACTGCATGTTGACCCTGGTAGCCGTGTGGCTTTACCTAGGACTAGTACTTCCGGGAATACCCTTTTCGGATGCTGACGGCATTCTTTTGCTTGAACGCACCACCACAACCCTTGTTTCAACTCAGCATATGATGTGATTGGATGCTCTTTTTCGTACTTAGACAACATGTCTTGCAGTATGGACCCATGCCTTTCGGCCTTGCCGTTCTGGAAATGCGCTTCCGTGCTGATGGTTGTGATTTTCAAATTATTGGCTTGCGCAAACTGATTGAAGGTTTCGGAATTGAATTCTGTGATCCACAATGAATTCACTGGGTGTGCCTGCCCACATGAGCCAACTCTGCATGAAACACTCTATGACAGGGATGCACGAGATGGTGCAGTGCACGCAACCTGGAAACTTGTCGACCAGTCTACAAAGTGATAAAAATGAAAACCTTGCCCCTGTTGATTAACCCAAGTTACCCCGTCTGCACATACCCTGTCATTAAATCAAGGTCGTCACGGAACTTCCCAGGTCATCCAGCCTTCGGTTTGGTCTGGGACTGACAAATGGAACATTTCAGCTCCAATGCTGCTCGGGCGACTTCCGGACGGAAACCCTGTTGACGGATAATACTGCTGAACTTCTCAGGAGACGGGTGACCTAAGTTCTTAGGCGCACGGATGAGGGATTGCTGTTCTTCTGATGTCCAACTGCGAAAATGTTTGGACTGTTTCATCTGGCTGAAAGCAGCCTTTTGTGATTCCGTCAGGTCTCTACTGTGATTCGGATCTTCTGGCCTGGCTGTGTCCGGTGCTTCGACCGGAGGGGTATCCGAGGATCAGCTACAACAGCTTCAGGCAAATGATTGCAAGCAAAGACCGTTATATTCAAGCGACAGGCATGGGATGGCCGAATCAATTGGCATTTGGCAAGACTTTCCCAAGATTCACATTCCTCTTCTGCTTTGATTTCCCCAGTGGATCTTTCAATGAAGATACTTCTACGAAATTGCGCTTCTCCTTTCATCAGATCATCAGGTGGTGCGAATGTCCTACTTGATACACGGCATGCAGCTATTTTCACGACCTTTTTCTAAGTGACAAGTTGATCAATAGCTTGAACAATGGATGAATCTTGGATGACTATCTTACCAACCCTCGGTGTTATCTTTTCAACAGCGTCAAACACTTCTTTCCACTTGGTGTTGGTATCCACTGGTGTAGTCTTCCCAGTGAACTTGGCGCGCTTTCCCCATGGCAAACTTGTGATTTCCCTGGCCCTGCTTATCTTCGGTCTCGCTTGGAGCCCAAGACGCGGCTTCTTGGGCAAGGGTCCAAGTCCACAAGCAGTGATCCTCATCAAACCGATAAGGCTTTTCTCGGGGAAATTGACAATGACACAAGTTCTTCGCAACCCTTCTGGCAAATTTCCGCGGATAATTTTCAGAGTATGTTGATCTATTGATCGTCTTCCCCTGATATTTGCATGTACCCTCAATTTGGTGATGTGAGTGTTGACCTTGACATTTGATTCCATGCATGTAGTAGCAAAGGTTCTTGGATGATGTCATGATGGTTCAAGCTTTGCGCATGTGGAGCTTGGTGGTTGGATCAATGAGGTTACCTGCAGTACACAATCAACTTCCATTGCCAAGAGATGTTGTCTCACTTCTTGTAAATAGGGCAACCGAAACATGTGAGACCCTTGCGGCTCTTCCCAGTGGACATGATAGCCTTGAGCACGTTGATATCTCATGAGAACAATTCCCAGTGCAACTTGGTGAATGTGCTGGAGGCGACTTTGCTAAATGGCATCCCAAAATTGAATGGCCTTGCTCCCATTGAGTTTGGACCATCCACTCCATGGGCCACAACTTGGACTGAACCATATGTTTCGGGGGCGATACTTCAACACAACTTGAAACAACCACGGACGTCCCTCAAGTGTTTGGAGATCACCCTCATTCAAGCCGAATCCCATGGCCCGATGGCACAATTGAATGCACTGGTGTGTCAGCTGACTCTGAGGATTGCAAAACACATCCAATAGATCTATGCGTGTCTCAACGGTTGATGGACTATTGGCACGTTGCATGAGTTCCTGGGTCAACTGGTCTACCATTTTGTTGAACAGCTTTCTTTCCACACATGTTTCTGGTGCTTGAACTTGATCTTCTTCAGGATTGTCGTTGAGATCACCTGCATTCAGGGAGTATTCCCAGCTGGGACATGAATCTACTGGCTGGTCGGAACCTGGCTGGCATTCTCTAAGTGTGCAAGGATCCGACTGAGAGCATCTTCCATGTGGAGCATCCGGTTGTCCAGGTGATCGACGCGCTCGTTCGAGGCTTCGGGCGTCTGATGTGGCATCTCTTCTTCCGTCGAAAGTAGCTCGAACACATCCTCCTCGGTTAAATCTGGCAGGCTCTCCACTGGAATCTGATAGATCTGACGTGGGGCTGCTTTGGGCTTCATCTTGGGCTTCCCGGTGGATGTCTTCGGCCCGACATTCAGAGGAACTGCCTTGCCCTCCAAGTCGGCACGCTCGATCTTGAGCTGTGCAAAGTGGAGAAAACACTGACGGCTTTCTTTCCGTGACGTCTCGAACTTCCCGATCAACCAGAGTACCCAATCCGGGTGATTTTCCCAGATCTCCAGATATGTCTTTCCTTGGTGGGTCTGGCCAAAATCGAGGACCATCTCCTCCAACTGCTTCATGCTCATGTGATCGAAGTNTTGGTCACTTCGCCTGGCACATGGAGATTCTTCAGGCGCATGCTCAAGGATGACATGGCGATCTTTGGCTGGGATTTTGAAACTCTGGGCAAACCTGGCACGAGCAGCCCACCGAACCGTCCGGAAACAGCTTCCTAGATTTTTCCACACCTTCATAATCAATGGAAATACGCAATGACTGCGCTTATATACCTCGGATATGACTCACTCCGGCCGTCAAGGGCATACCGGACATACGCGTGACTTGAGCTTCTCGGATCTACCGGATGCATCAACTCTGTACATTCATCTTGGCTACTGGGAAGACTTTCAAAAATCCCCTTCTGCGACTGTTCTGTGATTTTGACGGATTGAGGTGGAGGTTCACTGAAAACCGTTTCATCAGTTAGCGATTGACATGTGATTGTGTGTGTGTGTCGTGGATGATGTGGTTGGTGATTTGTGACATGTTGGTGTGTCTGTGGAAGCATTCCTGCATTCACGGCTGTCGGATTTTGGCTCTTCGGAAACCTGGTGTGTCTCTGCGGCCTGCTGGGACAAGGTCATGTCCACTAGGTCGTTCAGATCCAAAAGAAACAACCCCTTTTCTGTGAGCTGGATGGGAATGGTCTTGGAGACCTTTGAGTTATAAATGACCTTTTGGCTAGTATCAATCACGGCTCCCACAGCTCGCAAAAGGGTGTTTGACAAAAGGAGAGGTGTCGATCCTGGGACTATCGCTATCTTCAGCCACATGCCAAAAATAAAAACAACTAATGCTTGTTCACTTTTGAGCGTACCTTGATTCCCAAATCTGAACGTGATGGAACATGGACATCGTCTAACCAGTTTCCTCGCCTGACTGTTGAGACCATCTAGCTACCCTTGAACCAGCTTACTACCAATTACAGCCTTCGTGGCTCCAAGATCAACGACCCCCATGCTACTGTACTTGGCTTCATTTTGGGCTTCCCGGAGGATGTCTTCTGCCCGACATTCAGAGGAACTGCCTTGCCCTCCAAGTCGGCACGCTCGATCTTGAGCTGTGCAAAGTGAAGAAAACACTGATGGCTTTCTTTCCGTGACTTCTCGAACTTCCCGATCAACCAGAGTACCCAATCCTGGTGATTTTCCCAGATCTCCAGATATGTCTTTCCTTGGTGGGTCTGGCCAAAATCGAGGACCATCTCCTCCAACTGCTTCATGCTCATGTGATCGAAGTNGGTGATTTTCCCAGATCTCCAGATATGTCTTTCCTTGGTGGGTCTGGCCAAAATCGAGGACCATCTCCTCCAACTGCTTCATGCTCATGTGATCGAAGTTGGCCTTGGTCACTTCGCCTGGCACATGGAGATTCTTCAGGCGCATGCTCAAGGATGACATGGCGATCTTTGGCTGGGATTTTGAAACTCTGGGCAAACCTGGCNTTGGTCACTTCGCCTGGCACATGGAGATTCTTCAGGCGCATGCTCAAGGATGACATGGCGATCTTTGGCTGGGATTTTGAAACTCTGGGCAAACCTGGCGTGACTTGAGCTTCTCGGATCTACCGGATGCATCAACTCTGTACATTCCTCTTGGCTACTGAGAAGACTTTCAAAAATCCCCTTCTGCGACTGTTCTGTGATTTTGACGGATTGAGGTGGAGGTTCACTGAAAACCGTTTCATCAGTTGGCGATTGACATGTGATTGTGCGTGTGTCGTGGATGATGTGGTTGGTGATTTGTGACATGTTGGTGTGTCTGTGGAGGCATTCCTGCATTCACGGCTGTCGGATTTTGGCTCTTCGGAAACCTGGTGTGTCTCTGCGGCCTGCTGGGACAAGGTCATGTCCACTAGGTCGTTCAGATCCAAAAGAAACAACCCCTTTTCTGTGAGCTGGATGGGAATGGTCTTGGAGACCTTTGGGTTACAAATGACCTTTTTGCTAATAGCAATCACGGCTCCCACAGCTCGCAAAAGGGTGTTTGACAAAGGAGAGGTGTCGATCCTGGGACAATCGCTATCTTCAGCCACATGCCAAAAATAAGAACAACTAATGCTTGTTCACTTTTGAGAGTACCTTGATTCCCAAATCTGAACGTGATGGAACATGGACATCGTCTAACCAGTTTCCTCGCATGACTGTTGAGACCATCTAGCTACCCTTGAACCAGCTTACTACCAATTACAGTCTTCGTGGCTCCAAGATCAACGACCCCCATGCTACTGTACGTGGCAAATAGGATTGGCTGATCACTACTGGTGGTTTCAGCTGGACTCTGGCTGTCCACTGCCGAATGGGCTGCAAGGCTCTGGCGCAGTCGGGACTTGGCTGACATGATCGGCTCTTCACTCCTGGGCGCGGCACGAGGCATGTGAGATTCTGCTGTATGATTCCATACCTTAATGGACTGTCTAAGTTTATCCTTAGGATTCACTATAGGCTTATTATTATCCCCATGGCATGTGAAACATAAACTCACATTAGGAAAAGTCTCATCCGTCGTTCCCTCAAAGGCAGGCGAGTTGAGGAATTCCAAGGGCAATCCATCTTGGTCTTCCTGAACCTGAACAAATGACGTCGGTGCTTGCGGCCGGTTGGCCCCACTCACATCTTGTCTGTTCGGGCATTCGGCCTTCCAATGACCGACACGGCCACACAATCGGCATGTGGACGTGAGAATTCTCTGTTGCAGAGATTTGCGATTGGATTGGTGTCCTGTCTGAAACTTGCCTTTCACACCTTTGAATGAACCTTTGCTCTTTCCTTTCGATGGTCAAGAACCCCTTGACTTGACCTTGTCACTGAGACGTTTTCTGGCCTCAGTAAAGGCGTTGAATGCATTGGCTAGTTCTTCATCATTCTGGAGCACTTCGGATGCAGCAACTTCGAAATCTGTGATCAGTACAGCATCCTCATCCCCTTGCTGGAAGAGGACATCAAGGGCATCATCCTCCGTCATGTCGTCATGAGCTTCAGTCTGAAAAATGCTTTGAGAATCTTCGGTCTCTGGCGTCTCAGACATGAAGGTAGACGCATCATACGTCTTGAGCTTGCTGGACTTCTTACCTGTGGTCACTTCCTGGAAGAATCCGGCTCCCAACATTCTCACGGCCGCGGAGACCTTGGTCATTGTCAGCTTACCTTCTGAGCTCGCTTCACTGTCGATGATGACTCGTTTCTTGTCCTCAGCTGTCAGATTAGAGCCTCTCAGCGTCACATACGCCTGCAAATCCTCCAACTTCAAGCTTTTATTGACAAGCTCCTGCCAAAGCACATCGGCTCGAGCAAGATTTGAATCATTTGTCTTGGGCACAGCGAAGCAGAGCCCTTTCAGCTGACTCGTACTTCTTTTCCAAGGGAATTTGCCCCCACTGACTGCCTAACAGTTCAATGATTTTCTGAATCGATTTCTTGTCATTGGATGTCACTTCAGAACTGTGCAATTGAAGTTTCTGGAATGCAGTGCCTGAACAACCCAAAATCAGTCGTGTTGCCAGGTCGGTCCACTTACCTTCTGGCCACATTTTCATCAAGAGTTCAACCTTCTTGGTGTATTCCACAATCTCATCTTTGGCTGGGTCGAATGTGGGCACTAGACTGGCAAGCTGGTTTGGAACTAGTGTCATGGTGGTGACGGTTTCACCTCCATCGCTTGATTCAGGCATGACTGTCCTCCTCCCTAGATCCTAGCAGCGTGAGCCTGCTGGCTCCGCTACCAGTGTGAGTGGTTGAAACTCCACACTGGCAACGGGCCTCCACCTCCAAGCGGCAATCAGATCGCGCAGAACTCTTTTCCCCCTGAGGCTGAAGAGTCCTTCCAAAGCACACATGGGAGACAACCGACTAGTCGTCTCCAGGCAACAGGCGGTCCACAGACCGAAATGAGTACCACTGCAAGGACCCCCGGTCCGCAAGCAAAGGATGAGTGGCCACACTCGCCAATATTGCTCAAGCAAGGATACAATGGAACGGGCCCACTTCCTCCCACTAGGGCTCGCCTGAGCCAGTATGTGCTGCATGAGATGGACCTGACATCCTTCAGCTGGCACGTTGGTAAACTTTGGATTTGATGGGACTGCAATGACATTGATTCACAAAATATATATATATATATATTTTTATTTATTTATTTATCTATTTATTTAATTATTTATTTATTTATATTTATTTACACATATACATTAGCTGTGTGTATATTACGTATGTAGATATTATATATATATATATATACGCACGCAGGCAAATATACATATATATATATATATTGATTTATTTATTTACATACATATACATATATATATATATACAGATATGTGTATATATATATACACATATACACATGTGTATACATACATACATACATACATACATACATACATACATACATACATACATACATACATACATACATACATACATACATACATGCATACACATATATATATATATATGTGAGTATATATATATGTGTGTGTGTATGGTACCAAAAATTTACTTCACTTCCAGTGATCCCCACCATGAAACTTTCTTTGGCATATAGTGTCATACAGATTTTGACATTCTTTCTGGCAAAACTTTCTGGCAGGGAAGAGGAGGAGAGGACAACTCTGGTGAAATCTAGAGACCGAAGGTCTCTAGATTTCATCAGAGCTTCTATCTGACATTCTCTCTGACATATGCTCTGGCATTCTATCTGGCATTCTATCTGACATTCTTTCTGGCATTCTTTCTGGTCTTTTTTCTGGCATTCTATCTGACATTCTTTCTGTATCCGGCATTCTATCTAGCATTCTTTCTGGCATTCTACCTGGGATTCTTTCTGGCATTCTATCTGACATTCTTTCTGGCATTCTGTCTGGCATTCTTTCTGGCATTCTATCTGGCATTCTATCTGGCATTCTATCTGGGATTCTTTCTGGCATTCTATCTGGCATTCTTTCTGGCATTCTTTCTGGCATTCTATCTGGCATTCTTTCTGGCATTCTTTCTGGCATTCTATCTGGCATTCTTTCTGGCATTCTTTCTGGCATTCTATCTGGCATTCTTTCTGGCATTCTTTCTGGCATTCTATCTGGCATTCTATCTGGCATCTATTCTGGCATTCTTTCTGGCATTCTTTTTGGCATTCTTTCCGGCATTCTATCTGGCATTCTTTCTGGCATTCTTTCTGGCATACTTTCTGGCATTCTATCTGGCATTCACAGGTTGAAGTCCGGCACTGCCCACTGCAATCTCGCAGTCGCGGCTAAAGTCCGGCAGTGCCCACTGCGATCTGGCAGTCGCGGCTGAAGTCCGGCAGTGCCCACCGGCAGTGCCCACTGCGATCTGGCATTCGCGGCTGAAGTCCGGCAGTGCACACTGCGATCTGGCAGTCGCGGCTGAAGTCCGGCAGTGCCCACTGCGATCTGGCAGCCGCGGCTGAATCCGGCAGTGCCCACTGGGATCTGGCAGTCGCAGCTGAAGTCCGACAGTGCCCACTGCGATCTGGCGCTGGCAGATGAAGCCCGGCAGTGCCCACTGCGATCTGGACCTGGCAGATGAAGTCCGGCAATGCCAACTGAGCTCTGGAGCTGGCGAGGAGGAGAAGGAGGAAGAAGGAGGCGGAAGGACAGCTCTGATAAAATCTAACAACCCTCACCTGGCAGGTGGGGAAAAACTACATTTCTAAAGTTTTTGCTGGCACTTCCACAGTGTTTGGGGACTTGTAGGAAAGTGTTTTACCAGTAGTACCGCACAAGGCGGTGGCGGAAGTTTCAAACATAGGAAACCTATAGGAGAGGTTGGTTGCTGTGAATCATGGATGGCAGAGCGAACCCACTGATGGAGCGACAAGTGGCTGGAGGTAGCGCAGTGTTGTTGTGGTTGCAGTTGCAGTTGCAGTTGTAGATGTAGTTGAGTTGTAGTTGTGGTTGTAGTTGAGTTGTAGTGGTAGTTGTAGTTGTAGTGGTAGTTGTTGTTGTAGTTGTTGTTGTTGTAGTGGTAGCTGTTGTAGTTGTAGTTGTAGTTGTAGTTGTAATTAGTTGTCATGCAGTTGAAGTTGTAGTTGAAGTTGTGGTTCTAGCTGCTGTAGTTGTAGCTGTTGTAGTTGTAGTTGTTGTATTTGTTGTAGTTGTGGGTGTTGTAGTTGTAGCTGCCATGTAGTTGAATTGGTAGTTGTAGTTGTAGCTCATCTCGTTGTAGTTGTAGTTGTAATGGTAGTTGTAATGGTAGTTGTAGATGTAGTCGTATTGGAGCTGTAGTTGTAATGGTAGTGGTAGTTGCAGTTGTGGTTGTGGTTGTAGCTGTAGTTGTAGTTGTAGTAGTTGTTGTTGTCTAGTGTAGTGTAGTGTGGTGGTTGCAGTGTAGTGTAGTGCAGTGTAGTGCAGTGTAGTGTAGTTTGTAGTTAGTAGTTGTAGTGGTAGTGGAAGGCGTAGTTGAAGTTGTAGTTGTGGTTGTAGCTGCGGTTGTAGTTGTAGTTGACTGCAGTGTATTGTGTGTAGTGTAACGTTCCGAAACGAAGAAATTTTGCGAGACTTCCTCAATTTTTGAAACTGACAACATCAAAAACGAAGCAATTCTGCGAGACTTCCTGCAAAAATGGAAAGTTGAGTGTGCAGCTGACGGCCTCGTACCAACGCGTTTTGCAATTTTTCCGTGCCATGTCTCTAAAGTACTGCGCCTGCCACGAAAACGTGAGGCCAGGTCATACGAAGTGCTGCACCTGTCACGCAAAATCATCTTAGCAATCCTGAAGATCTCATATTCCAAAATGCAACCCCCCTCAGGAAATCAACGCCCTGACCTCTCAACATGTTTGCGTGAAGTGTCTCTTGTACCGCACCTGCCACGAAAAATGCATCTGTGCAGATCCTCTTCCAATGTCCCACGCCTGCCATCGTACAAAACCCACACGTTTAGCTCACTTTTGACAAGGTGCGGAATCCCTTGCGCCTGCCACACGAAACGACGTCTGGCCGTCCAAAAGTGGTCCGAGCATGTGGTGCTTTTAACATTTGCACTTCCAAATGTGCTTCGCGCCACAGCGCCGTGCACTTTTTCGACATCTCAACTTCCAAAAGCGCTCCGAAGCTGACAGTTTTTAACACTTTTCACTTNCCAAATGTGCTTCGCGCCACAGCGCCGTGCACTTTTTCGACATCTCAACTTCCAAAAGCGCTCCGAAGCTGACAGTTTTTAACACTTTTCACTTCCAAACGCGCTTCGCGCCACAGCGCCGTGCACTGTTTCGGCATCTCAACTTCCAAAAATGCTCCGAAGCTAAAAGCTTTTAACACTTTTCACTTCCAAATGTGCTTCGCGCCACAGCACCGTGCACTTTTTCGACATCTCAACTTCCAAAAGTTGTCCGAACATGGTGTGTCTTGACACCTTTGGCTTCCAAATGTGCTTCGCGCCACAACGCTGTGCACTGTTTCCACATCGCAACTTCCAAAAGTGCTCCGAGACCGCCAGTTTTAACGCTTTTTACTTCCAAATGTACTTCGCGCCACAACGCCGTGCACTTTTTCAACGTCTCAACTTCCAAAAGTGCTCCGAACCCGACAGTTTTTAACACGCTTCGCGCCACAACGGCGTGCAATTTTTCATCGCTCATCTGCCCAGATGTCTCCGCACCCGCCGCTTTAGCGAGCCTACTTTTCGACCCTCCTGAGCCNTTCATCGCTCATCTGCCCAGATGTCTCCGCACCCGCCGCTTTAGCGAGCCTACTTTTCGACCCTCCTGAGCCACAAAACATTGGAAAAACACAGTGTTTTGCGACTTTCCTACCTTTTCGCGCACCTGCATCTGTTCTCTTCTGACTTTCTCATCTTCTGACTTTCTCCATCTTCTGACTTCCTCCATCTTCTGACTTCCTTCCTGGCTGTGCTTTTCTATCTGTCCACATTGTCGGAAGGTTTAGCTTCTAAACTTCCTTCGACCATATGTGCTGCTACCCCTACTTAAGATAAACATGTAATATGATTTACGGGATTATATGTGTGTGTATATATGTAAATATGCTGTTCCCGATATTTTTTCAAATATTCTTTCGGATTATGACAAAATCTGAGCTGTCCACATGGCGCCTGTGTGGAAAAAGCCCATTAAAACACTGGCAGTATTAATTTACTCAGAGATGTCAACTTGAGAGGAGCTGTCTGCATCGAAAGTTGCACTTGATACATGAAGACGGGTCTATTGCTTTTCTAGTTATGCAGAAATTTATATTCATATATTATCATATATTACAGACTACTAGTTACTTCTCATCCTGGCATATGTGTGTATGGTGGTTGCTTGTTGTTGATCTAAATGATTTAGCCGGAAGCACCAATTCTTCAGGAGGTACTCTATTCTTTCGCAAAACTTTCACGAAATGCAGCTATTGCATTCGCGGAGCCCATGTTAATGGGATTCATGAAATCTGACTGTGGCAAGACTTTCGCCCAACAACTGTTTACTGCTCGGACTTGAAAAAAACTCTCGCCAGGGTTCTCGAAACATGATAATTAAATATCATTAATATGAACAGTCTTCGCAATCGTGACTCTTTACAAGGACCTTTAGATCGATAGTACAAACGCACACAGTGACTGTCCAGCTCCCGTCGAGTTCTAGGTCTCTGCAATGCCGATTGCAGAACCCCTGACCCATTAATCCCTTTGGAGGATCGTCCCATTCCGCAAATGGAAAATCCTGGTGAGTGCCTAGGGCCTAGGGATATCCCAGAAAGAAAAGTGGCAAAACAAAAACACGAACAACAAAATATAATTATACCAGCGTTGACCCCAAACAGAAGACAGAAATATTCAGCGCCGACTTGCTGTCTGCCATGAAGCATTAGGTGCAACAAAGGCAGAATTCAAAGAAAGAGCATCGGCTATTGGAAGGCAAGCAGGACAACAAGGAGGCCGCTGCACAGAGACAAAAGTGGCAGAAAAGTGGGACAAGCGGCCAGCAAGGAAAATCCGTCTGTCCCCACGACAGCGCAAAGACAGAAGCAGAAGACAGTGTGGGAGACAAGTGGGAACCAGTATAAACTCATGCGGCCCAGCGCACGCAGAGTGGGAGACAAGCGGCAGAGCACCCAGAGTGGGAGACAAGTGTGGGAGACAAGTGGGAAACAAGTGTAAACTCATGCGGCGCAGAGCACCCAGAGTGGGAGACAAGTGTGGGAAACAAGTGGTACAAGAGTAAACTCACGCGGGGAGACAGATGGAAAATCATGCCGCCCAGGGCACCCAGAGTGGGAGACACGTGTGGGAGACAAGTGGGGGACAAGTGTAAACTCATGCGGCCCAGGGCCCAGACTGGGGGACAAGTGGGAGACAAGTGGGGGACAAGAGTAAACTCACGCGGCCCAGAGCACCCAGAGTGGGAGACAAAGGGTGGGAGACAAGTGGGAGATAAGTGTAAAATCATTCAGCCCATAGCACTCAGAGTAGGAAACAAGAAGGAGACAAGACTGAACTCATGCGGCCCAGATCACCCAGAGTGAATCGAAAATCATGCCGCCCAGCGCACCCAGAGTGGGAGACACGTGTGGGAGACAAGTGGGGGACAAGTGTAAATTCATGCGGCCCATTGAGCACCCAGAGTGGGAGACAAGTGTGCGAGACAAGTGGGAGACAAGTGGGAGACAAATGTGGGCGACAAGTGGTACAAGAGTTTTTCATGCGGCCCAAAGCACCCAGTGTGGGACCCAGAGTGCGAGACAAGTGTGGGAGACAAGTGTGGGAGACAAGTGTAAACTCATGCAGCCCAGAGCACCCAGAGTGGGAGACAAGTGTGGAAAACAAGTGTGGGAGACAAGTGTAAACTCATGCATCCCAGAGCACCCAGAGTGGGAGAGAAGTGTGGAAGATAAGTGTGGGAGACAAGTGTGGGAAACAAGTGTGGGAGACAAGTGGGACACGAGTGTGGGAGACAAGTGGGAACCAGTATAAAGTCATGCGGCCCAGCGCACGCAGAGTGGGAGACAAGTGGCAGAGCGCCCAGAGTGGGAGACAAGTGTGGGAGACAACAGGAAACAAGTGTAAACTCATGCGGCGCAGAGCACCCAGAGTGGGAGACAAGTGTAGGAGACAAGTGGGAGACAAGTGTAAACTCATGCGTCCCAGGGGACCCAGAGTGCGAGACAAGTGTGGGAGACAAGTGTGGGAGACAAGTGTAAACTCATGCAGCCCGGAGCACCCAGAGTGGGAGAGAAGTGTGGGAGACAAGTAGTAAACTCATGTGGCCCAAAGCACCCAGAGTCGGAGACAAGTGTGCGAGACAAGTGTGCGAGACAAGTAGGAGACAAGTGGGACACAATTAGGAGACAAGTGGGAGACAAGTGCGGGAGACAAGTGGGAGACAAGTGTAAACTCATGCGGCCCAGAGCACCCAGACAAGTGTAAACTCATGCAGCCCAGAGCTCCCAGAGTAGGAGACAAGTGTGGGTGAGAACTGTAGACTCAGGCGGCCCAGAGCACCCAGAGTGGGAGACAAGTGTGGGAGAAGAGGCGGCCCAGAGCACCCAGAGTGGGAGACAAGTGTGGGAAGCAAGTGTGGGAGACAAGTGGGAGACAAGTGTAAACGCAGGCGGCCCAGAGCACCCAGAGTGGGAGACAAGTGTGGGAGACAAGTGTGGGAGACAAGTGTAATCTCATGCGGCCCAGAGCATCCAGAGTGGGAGACAAGTGGGAGACAAGTTTAAACCCAAGCAACACCCAGAGTGGGAGACAAGCGTCGGAGACAAGTGTCGGAGACAAGTGGGAGACAAGTGTAAACTCATGCGGCCCAGAGCAGCCAGAATGGGAGACAAGTGTGGAAGACAAGTGGAAGACAAGTGTAAACTCATGCGGCCCAGAGCACCCAGAGTGGGAGACAAGTGGGATACAAGTGCACCAGAGTGGGAGACAAGCGTGGGGGGCAAGTGTAAACTCATGCGGCCCAGGTCACCTAGAGTGAGAGACAAGTGTAAACTCATCCGGCCCAGAGCACCCAGAGTGGGAGACAAGTGTCGGAGACAAGTGGGAGGCAAGTGTAACCTCATGCGGCCCAGGGCACCCAGAGTGGGAGACAAGTGTGGGAGGCAAGTGTGGGAGACAAATGGAAAATCATGCGGCCCAGAGCAGCCAGAGTGGGAGACAAGTGTGGGAGACAAGTGAGAGACACATGTAAACTCATGCGGCCCAGGGCACCCAGAGTGGGAGACAAGCGTCGGAGACAAGTGTGGGAGACAAGTGGGAGACAAGTGTAAACTCATGNGTAAACTCATGCGGCCCAGGGCACCCAGAGTGGGAGACAAGCGTCGGAGACAAGTGTGGGAGACAAGTGGGAGACAAGTGTAAACTCATGCGGCCCAGACCATCCAGACTGGGAGACAAGTGTGGGTGACAAGTT
Source organism: Symbiodinium sp. clade C Y103 (assembly GCA_003297045.1). Lineage (NCBI taxonomy): Eukaryota > Dinophyceae > Suessiales > Symbiodiniaceae > Cladocopium > Cladocopium sp. clade C. The sequence continues at coordinate 418,069 of BGPT01000101.1, forward strand.
AACTCAGGGGCCAGCGCACCAGAGTGGGAGACAAGTGTGGGAGACAAGTGGGAGACAAGTGTAAACTCATGCGGCCCAGAGCATCCAGAGTGGGAGACAAGTGTGGGTGACAAAGAGCACCCAGANGACAAGTGTAAACTCATGCGGCCCAGAGCATCCAGAGTGGGAGACAAGTGTGGGTGACAAAGAGCACCCAGAGTGGGAGACAAGTGTGGGAGACAAGTGGGAGACAGATGGAAAATCATGCGGCCCAGAGCAGGACAAGTATCGGAGACAAGTGGGAGACAAGTGTAAACTCATGCGGCCCAGAGCACCCAGAGTGGGAGACAAGTGTGGGAAACAAGTCGGAAACAAGTGTAACCTCATGCGGCCCAGAGCACCGAGAGTGTAACACAAGTGCGAGACAAGTGTGGGAAACAAGTAGGAGACAGTGTAAACTCAGGCGGCCCAGAGCACCCAGAGTGGGAGACAAGTGTGGGAGACAAGTGGGAGACAAGTGTAAACTCATGCGGCCCAGAGCACCCAGAGTGGAGACAAGTGTGGGAGATAAGTGGGAGACAAGTGGGAGACAGATGGAAATTCATGTGGCCCAGAGCAGCCAGTGTGGGAGACAATATGGCAGACAAGTGTGGGAGACAAGTGGGAGACAAGTGTAAACTCATGCGGCCCAGGGCACCCAGAGTGGAAGACAAGTGTGGGAAACATGTGGGAGACAAGTGTAAACTCATGCGGCCCAGAGCATCCAGAGTGGGAGACAAGTGTGGGAGACAAGTGGGAGACAAGTGTAATCTCATGCGGCCCGGAGCATCCAGAGTGGGAGACAAGTGGGAGACAAGTTTAAACCCATGCGGCACCCAGAGTGAGAGACAACCGTCAGAGACAAGTGTGGGAGAGAAGTGGGAGACAAGTGTAAACTCATGCGGCCCAGAGCACCCAGAGTGGGAGACAAGTGGGAGACAAGTGTAAACTCATGCGGCCCAGAGCACGCAGAGTGGAAGACAAGTGTGGGAGGCAAGTGTAAACTCATGCGGCCCAGAGCATCCAGAGTGGGAGACAAGTGTGGGAGACAAGTGAGAGACAAGTGGGAGACAAGTGGAGACAGATGGAAAATCATGAGGCCAGAGCTCCCGGAGTGGGAGACAAGTGGGAGACAAGTGTAAACTCATGCGGCCCAGATCACCCAGAGTAGGAGACAAGTGATGGAGACAAGTGGGAGGCAAGTGTAACCTCATGCGGCCCAGAGCACCCAGAGTGGGAGACAAGTGTGGGAGACAAGTGCGAGACAAGTGTGGGAAACAAGTGGGAGACAGTGTAAACTCAGGCGGCCCAGAGCACCCAGAGTGGGAGACAAGTGTGAGAGACAAGTGGGAGACACATGTACACTCATGCTTCCCTTCGGCACCCAGAGTGGGAGACAAGCGTCGGAGACAAGTGTGGGAGACAAAGTGGGAGACAAGTGTAAACTCATGCGGCCCAGAGCATCCAGGAATCCAGGGTGGGAGACAAGTGTGGGAGATAAGTGAGAGACAAGTGGGAGACAAGTGGGAGACAGATGGAAGATCATGCGGCCCAGAGCACCCAGAGTGGGAGACAAGTGTGGGAGACAAGTGGGTGACAAGTGTAAACTCATGCGGTCCAGAGCACCCAGAGTGGGAGACAAGTGTTGGAGGCAAGTGTAACCTCATGCGGCCCAGGGCACCCAGAGTCAGAGACAAGTGTGGGAGACAAGCGTGGGAGACAGGTGGAAAATCATGCGGCCCAGAGCACCCAGAGTGGGAGACAAGTGTGGGAAACAAGTGGGAGACAAGTGTAAACTCATGCGGCCGAGAGCACCCAGAGTGGGAGGGAGACAGTGTAAATTCAGGCGGCCCAGAGCACCCAGAGTGGGAGACAAGTGTGGGAGACAAGTGGGAGACAAGTGTAAATTCATGCGGCCCAGAGCACCCAGAGTGGGAGACAAGTGTGGGAGACAAGTGGGAGACAAGTGTAAACTCATGCGGCCCGGAGCACCCAGAGTGGAAGACAAGTGTGGGAGACAAGTGGGAGACAAGTGGGAGACAGATGGAAAATCATGCGGCCCAGAGCACCCAGAGTGGGAGACAAGTGTCGGAGACAAGTGGGAGAGAAGTGGGAGACAAGTGTAAACTCATGCGGCCCAGAGCACCCAGAGTGGGAGACAAGTGTGGGAGACAAGTGGGAGACAAGTGTAACCTCATGCGGCCCAGAGCACCCAGAGTGGGACGCAAGCCCGGAGACAGAGGCAAAATCATGCGGCCCACGCATGCAACCCTTTGAAAGGAGTAAGAACCTTATACAGGTAAACCTGTTTGGGGAACAAAATGCTACAAACACGATCCGTGGGGCCGTGGGGTGCTCCCCAGTCATGATCCACCGGCAAAAAATAGGAGCGGCCTCGGCGGTAAAAATGTCGTGGAGGTCGACGACCTGAAGCCAGATCGACCAATGAACCCACAGGTATCCCGGTACCTGGTGTGAGTCCCCGGTTCCTAGGCTTATTCGATTTTCAACTGGGTTATGAAGTTATGACCCCACTTACTAACCAATCATTAAGTTGGATGATCCTCCAAGTATCCTGTGGCTTTGCAGCTGAAAAAGTTCAGTGGAAGCGTGGCAGTCCTTGAGCCCAGACCCAGAGGTAAATCATGGTACATCTGAGTTACGTCTGTGCATGTGTAGCATGTGTAGGCGCCCAAGAAATCTGGCGAATTCATGCTTTGGCTCAACGAAAAACGCGACAGTCATCCTTTTGTCCCTTATTTATCTTCCAGGTCCACGACAGGTTCACAAGTCTATCAAGGGTCAAATGGCCTTTATGATCCGACAGATTCTTGAAGTATACTTTCTGATACTTTCTGACTGGTCGCTTCCAAAGAAATCCACTGCCTGCCCCTCACCTTCTTCATTGAAGGCATCAAATTCAAATCCACCGCGCGCCGGTGGAAGCTGGCAGGTGACAGCCCGGCTCCAAAAGGTGGATATCACAGATCCAAATGTCGAGAAATATCACCAGATATCCATAGAAAATCCATAGAAATTCCAAGCTACCCATATGCCAAGTACGAGCAGCGTCCCATTTTCTCTGGTGATATCAGTGAATTCTTTGAAAATGTGGCAAGATGTGGCAGTCGACAGTGCTTCTCCAAGCCATGACTGGACCAAAGCATCCAACTTGCCCCAAAAAAAAAAGAACACAAAACAAATCAGCTTTGTCTATGCAAAATCCTATTTGAGTGCCTCACAGTGCCTCCAATTCCAATGCTTTAGTTTAGTTGGCTCTAATCATCATTTTCCCTCAAATATATACTCAAATGGCCATAACCAGAGGTAAATCCCCCATTTTCAGACCCAGAGATGATCAAAGCATATCATAACAAGTCTAAGTGAAACTCTCGCAGCCATCACAGCCCCTGCATGATCCCCCCGTCGTCGCATCGATAGTATCGCTCCTCAGAGCCACCTCGAGTGGTGCTTCCCTCAAGGCGTCGAAGCCAACTCGAAGCGTTAAAGCTTCCAGGCCCACGCCTAGCGCCGTGAAGATCCGTGAAGCCGTGGATTCATGTGGATTTCAAGGGATTCTCTTCTGATTCACCCTTGTTAAAACAAGACCTACCAAAGACCTTCCCAATCCTATGGTTTTTGCTGGGTACTATCTCCTAAAAGATGTATTTTTCGTTCTACTTACTTGGTAAAGTATCGATCCACGGTCCCACATGAAACCATCAGAGTTGCGCCGCTTTGACAGAGCTGTTTGTGAGCTGGACATTGCACAAGCATCTAACGTGACAGAATTGAAATCAGAGCCGGAATGCACTGAATGTACAAAAAAAACGTGACAAAAAGTAGCAGTACAAATCAAGTGGAACAGAACTCCATATGCTGCAGTAATCAGCAGTACCACCAAGAAGCTGAGCAGCTAAAACTCGACCAACTCGAGTACCACAGCACCTTGGTCCACCTCTTCGAGCAACCTCAGAGGGAACCCGCATTCACTGCCGGTGAAATAACGGTGAACACTGAACACTCGGAAAACTTCAAAGATCCTCTTGGCAAGCACACTTTAACTGGGGCATCAAATTGTCTCATGTACTACAGTAGATAGGATGTCCCCAGACTCAACGTTACCTAAAGTCTATTCAGTGAATGATGTCCAACAATTAGAAAACACTCCTGAGGTGATGCTGAAAATCGAAGGCTTGGGACATCCACCGAACTTTATACTCTGAAAAAAAATAGAATGTGCTTCAACCAACGCTGTTACACCCTAAAAACACCAGGAAAACAGCCAGTTTCAAAGATTTTGTGCACCAGCCATGCTGTATTTCGTGCACCCGGCCAGCCATAGTCGCCATCGCGGCCATTGCGGCCATGGGGCATCAGAGCAGCTTCCCAAGCACCGGCACCGGCCAAGCAACTCAGTGCCTCACTACAGCATGGCAGCCCGTGGCATCGGGATGGCATCAATGTTTTCATAAATATTTATGTTGAATATTTGGATATGTATATATATATATATGTTTTGTCAATATTTGGATTAGTGAAACCCACCCAAAAAATGCCGGGAAATACTTCCAGGATGGTATAGATGATGTTTCCCCCATCATTTCTAGGGAACTTTTCTATCTTTTTTGGGGGTTGCTAGATCTGGTATCATCCTCACATCCTGGCATCCTTGCATCCCCAAGCTAACCTGAGGAGCCTGACAATGTTGTAACTGGTGATGTTGGCTTTCAAGCCGTGTGCTTCCAAATCTTTCCTGCAACCATTTAGTTTCGTTCGAAGCCAAAATATAATATTGATCACAGTTCAAAGAAAGTCTGCACGTGAAACCTCTTCAGTATAGGAGTTTCAAATCCACGAAGTCTGAAAGGAACCCTCAGACTGGCGTTCCTAGAAACCAATTTCCAGAAGTAGTATGATAAAAAGACAGGGCCAGATCTGTTTATGACCTATGAAGCATCAGCGAAGCCTTGGGAAATCGGTTCCAGGTTCCCCCGCAAGAGTTGTAGGGCAGCAGAGGAGGAGGCGCTGCGGCTGCAAGCCTTGTTGGAAACAAATGGCTGGGGGCTATGTTTGGCGCTACCAAGGCCCAACAGTGAAGCCCATGTTTGACAAAGTCAGCACACCAAATATTCTGAGTGATGATTACTACCGGTTGATGTTAGCAGCCCGATTTCTGGGTTGGGTTTGGGATTTCAGAAAAATAGGTAGTGCTTGCATGTCTGCGTATCACTTTTGTACATGATTTGAATGTTTCCTGGCCAAAAACTTCAAAATTCAAAACACTCCAACTCTTCACCATGTGTCTGTTTCAAATGCATGACATCTTCGCTTGTAGACAAACAAATATATGTCTATGCAGCATCTATGCATCTGAGTACTTATTCAATATCGAAACGTCACATGATGCAATACATGTAATAATTTTGCAATTGTCGGCGTTGCTACCCCCCGGCCCAGTTGGGTTCAGATACCCCGCTATGTTCAGCGCAACGCATGTGGCAGTGCCAAGGTACCGTCAATGCTGCATTGTAGGCAATGAGATCTGCATGGACATCCGGCAGCCTATCCAAACGCATCAGTTCATCGATCGCCTCGCAGGACCCGCACACACCTCCCCGGCAGAGATGGAAGGCGGCAGGAGCTACACACGACACACCTTTTCAATGAATTGGTTCAAGGGAAACTCAAGGAAACCATTGTTTTTACTACCGAATTTAGGGGTTTCCTGTAGATTATCCCTTAAACCAATCCAATGACCTTTGCGATCTTTACCCCATCTAGAGCCAGAAATCACGAAACATAACGCAGACGGCATAAATAAATTCACCCATCTCTGCAGGTTCCAGGATTCCAGCTTTCCAGGTTTCAGTTCGGTTTCGAGTGTCTGGCTTTCAGTGGCATGCGGTTTTGAGGATGCACCAAGCTCAGACCCATATCGAGCAAGCCATGAGATATGGCCACTCTGCGATTTGAGCATTTCCTTATTTCGTAACTGCACGTTGTATCTTGAGTGAGTATGTCAGTAAGTCCAGTAACTGGCTTGTGTCTTCTTCTAGCTTCTGTGAGTTGATAAGTGATTGCATCTGTGCATGTTTCCACAGCTTCAGAACGTCTTATGAGTATCCAAGGCATGCCTTTGGCAAGAGTCTGACTCAGCACAGAATGTGGGTCAAAGCTCCTGTGCTCCAGTCAATGTCAATGAGCAAAAGATGTTGGGATAATTTCTTGGTCATTATTCATCTGTTTGACCCATAAGGCCCATAAGCATGATCGAAAAAGATCGAAAATCTTCTCCTCCGAAGCCTTGTTTCGAGCCATGCCCCGGAAGTCTAGCCTCCTGCCATCGAGTTGCATTGGCCTCGGACGAAGGCGTCTACTTCCATGCCCTGCACTGCACAACACGTATGTCACCCTATAGATGGCTTGGTCTGAAAGAAATACCCAGAAATACCCAGAAATACCCAGAATTTTGTTTGTTTATCAATGTTGGTCATCAATTCTTCCTGCAAAAAGGGCCATTTTGGGCTTTTGGGTATCCCCAATTTTCATGACTTTTGGACAAACCCAAATAGCGGCAGGCATTCAAAGTGAAAGGTGACAGTTTGTTTCTGGAAAAGGAGGAAAGGAGAGGAAAGGTTCCGTATGGTTTAGTATCTAGAAAATAAGGCCTTGCTCGTTCACTCAGTTGACTCCATTTTCGCAGTTTCAGACTGACATACGTAGGTTGGCTGTGGCTCATTATGATCTGTTGCAGCCAAGGCGCCAATGCACCCATCAAGCTGGTGTGTGAGATATTGGTGGTTTTCAGCTCCAGCTCCTGGTGTTTTTCAGCTCATGCAGCTGATCGACAAACTCAGCGGGTCCGCTCCTTAAACAGAGCAAAGGTGGCCACAGCCAATCTCCACTGGCCCGCCTGGGACGAAGGCTCCGAAGCTGAATCAATTCTGCATGACTCATTGCACCATCAAGATGCAAAGCATTTGGAACATTTGGGAACCTTGTCTTGAGCTGGTTTGGAGAGGTTCATCGTCCAATAATCATTGGGCTCGAAGCGATGGCTTACCATCTACATGCGTTGCGAACGGACATTGTGCTGTCAGCCTACCGGGATTTAGAAGTCAGTCTCTGTTTCCAAAATCTTCCAAATAGGGTCCAAATATGGGCACTTTCCCATTCAATGCATTTCAATTCCATGCTGGGACTTGCCAATCGTTGGCATTAAACAAGCATTAAACAGTGTGGTTCACAATATGATCTGGATAAACAGCTGCTGCACATGGTGATCTTGTGAATGCAATCAAGAGGGCCACTCCAAATAATTGCATCTCTGCCCAAAGGACTCCTGATGCAAAGTCGGACAGGTATTACTCCATCAGAATAAACCTAGAACTTTGGAGGAAAAAGAAGTCACATCAAGTAAAGGCCGTAAAGGCCTGGTGGACTCCACTACCCCCTCGGCCATTTCGGTCACCAGGCTTCCAACATCTGCGCAGGCACGTAGCGCTGTGTTCAGGGAGATTGTGTTGGGCCTCGGCAAAGGGAAGGCCTTCTCAGCCTTCTCTACTGGAAAGTTGAGATTGTAGAGAATAAAGTGCTTTCAAGGTGGGATGCCTAAAAGATCCTACAAACAATAAAATATCCTAAGAGCCTGGATTCTGAGATAGGTATCGTTCTATATCGTTCTTCCTGGTCAAGGATCAATGACATGACATAACTGCCCTTTTCAAGTGCAAGACAGCATAGTCAAATGGCTGAAACATCAGAGTCTGTGGATGTCTTTGGACTGTCCTGTCCTTGGCACTACCATGCATAACTTTCTGGCCAGGGAGTTCTCAGGGGGTTCTTGGAGGATCAATCCAGTGACTGGTTATATATATATATATATCATAGGCCCAATTACGAAGTCCCCTAACATTGACATTGATCATTGTTTTTAATCATTTATCATCATTTATCATCATTTATCCCATTGATTGGCACCATGACTTGGGGCTATACCATTTGTTTGTGGCTGGATGAAACAACCCCAAGGTTTCGAACTAGTTATGATCCGTGAAATCCACGGTTTGATCTTCTGAACTTTCTGAGTTCCCATCGTCAGCCTCTCCTGGCAACTCGGGAGATCTCAACAATCAAACCTTCTGAAAAATTGTACCCTCAGGCAATCGAACATGGCAAACTGGAAGATTCCCCATTCATAGTTGATTTAGTTGACTTTCCCATTAAAACCTCCATTTAGTTCAAGGATTTCGCAGCAAACCATGTTTGAAAGAGTGGCTTCAGGGTAGGTCTTATTCTAGCTGGACTTGCCGTGGTCAAAACATGTCAAGTTACATGAAATGAATGGATGATGGTCATCCCACCCTGAAATTGGGAATCCAAACATAATGGATGTATCAATCCCTATGGACTGATGACATCTGATGACCATGGACAAATCCAAGAAGACCATAGAAGACCTATTTCTATCACATATTTCTGGTGCCTCGGTGGCTCGATGTTTCCCTGGAGATCCCTGGAGTATATGTGAAACCAGGTGAAACCAGGTGAAACCAACAGCTCCGTCAAGGTCGTCAAGTCGGATTTCACCAAGGGAGGCACCATCTCTGATTTTTTGACTGTAGACTGTGATACAATCAATGCAGCAAAATCCAGCGTAGGTAAGCGATAGAAATGGTTGACTCCTCATTGAAAAATGCAAATTGGTGATGTTTGCTCCATTCACATAGACCCTGGAGTTGCTCCACGGACTGGGCAAAGCACCTGGGACATCTGCATCAGCAGTTGCAATACGTATGCCTCGCCGAATCGGAGCTGGGTGTTTCGCTACGGAACCCGAAGCAAAGCGAGGCCAAGCGAGCCTCAAAACTGACAATGATGACAATGTCGGCGCATTGTTTGGGTGCCCAAAAATGCAGAATGCGACTTCCAACCACTATACCGTGACACATACTTCCGAAAGTTTCACTGAATGGACATGATTGCTTGCCTCAAACTTGGATCCTGATAAACCCGTAGTAGAATTAGTCCAAGGCCCATGTTAATAGCAAACTTAGCAAACAACCATCTTGGGAACGTTGCATTGTTTCATCGCACTGCACTTTGAAACACATCACCCGCACTCTGAGGAACCCAAACCCACTGGCTACCACTGCCAAGCGCGCCCAAGGTGGCATTCATGACAGCCACATTGGGTTCCAAGTACGACTCGCGGGCCTGAGGTTTCAAAACAAATGCTGTCACCACGTGATCGACATGGGCTCAGATCAGCTACCGCAGCCTTTTTCCAGCATCGCAAGAGACTCTGGATGGGAATGAATCAGATCAACGGGTCTACCCGATACTGCGAAGGAAATCAGCCAGGGTCAAGCGGGCCATTCAAGTTTCATGGTTCGTGACCAATTCAAGTTAATGAGTTTGGTGCCCTAAGCCATTCCCAAAAGGTCTTTAGAGCCTACTGCCCTATGAACACTTTACACTATATATGTAAACGTCACATTCGCATGGCTCATGACTAAGACTTCAAGCGAGTGAGCAGCAAGTTCTCGGACATGTCACTTCATCTGCTTGTGTCCCCGCGTGACCCCTGCCGATTCGAAGACTAGGTGTGAAATGCCCTAAATGAGCCACAATCCCTTCCATGAAGGCAAAACGATCATAGGATTTCGTATATATATATATATATATATATATTTATGTATATATATATATATATATATGTATATATATATATATAAAAAAATACATATATATATATATGTGTATTTATATGGATTAGGCACTTCCTTTGACAGTAATTAGGTTACCTTCTTTAGACGCTTCCTCCTACACATTTGGTTCCCAAATATACCCCTTATCTTTTGCAAATACACCCCTTAAAATCTACCATTTATACCCCCTATCTTTTGCAAATATACTTCTTAAAATCTACCATTTATACCCCTTATCTTTTGCAAATATATGATCCCGCCTCCCCCCCCTCACCCTTCACCCCCTCCCACCCCCTACCCACCCACAGGGGGGAGGGCGGGGATACTGATACTTATATATACTGTATCTATTCTCTATATATATTATATATATATATATATTTGTAACTCTATATATACTCTATACTCTATATATACTCTGTATATACTCTATATATACTCTATATATACTCTATATATACTTTATATATACTCTATATATACTCTGTATATACTCTATATATACTCTATATATACTCTATATATACTCTATATATATATATTCTATATATATTCTATAAATACTCTATACATATTCTCTATATATATTTCTCTATATATATATATATACTGTTTGTATACCCTATATATACTCTATATATACTCTATATATATATATATATACTCTATATATACTCTCTATATATATATATATATATATTCTATATATAGCTCATAGATGATCACCAACCCCCACCCCATCCCACAGGGGGGGGCGGGGATACACATACATACATTCATACNCTTCCATTTATACATGCATGGATGCATACATACAATCACATCTACATACTGACCCCCCACCCCATCCCGCAGGGGGGGCGGGGATACACATACATACATTCATACATACATACATACTTACATACATACATTGATACATACATATGTTCTTCCATTTATACATGCATGGATGCATACATACAATCACATCTACATACTGACCCCCCACCCCATTTGACAGGGGGGGGCGGGGGGCATACAGACAGACATACCTTCATGCATACATACATATATACATGATATACCCCTATATAGCCTGATATACCCTGGATCTGTAGACCCATACCCATTGGGGGGGAGGGGGGGGGGCTGGGAGGGCTGGACCATATATCCCTTAAATTCTACCATTTATACCCATTATTTTTTGCAAATGTACCCTTTAAATTCTACCATTTATACCCCTTATCTGTTGCAAACATACGCCCGAGCAAACGTACCCTTCTAAGACGGAAAATACCTTTTTGAAGGGCTCTGAAATACCTCTCTGACAGCCCAAATATACCCCTCCGAGAAGCCCAAATATACCCTTCTGAGAGGGGTATTTTTGCCCAAATATACTCCTCTGAGAGGGGTATATTTGGACTGGCCAGGGAGAGGGGTATACTTGCTATTAGCTTGCAGAAACCCAAGTGTACCCCTCTCAGAATTGCCTCAATACACCCCTCTCAGAAGGGTATATTTGCCCCAAACATCCCCCTTTCAGACGGGTATACTTGCCCCAAATATATCCCTCTCAGAGGTCAAAGGGGTATACTTGCCCCTCTCACAGGGGTATATTTGCCCAAATATACACCTCTCAGATGGGTATAACATGTTTTCGAGAATGGTATTTATAGACAATCAAGACGAGTATATATACCCCTTTGAGAGAGGTAATCATAGACAGTCAAGAGGGGTATATATACCTCTTTGAAAGGGGTATTTATAGACGCTCCAGAGGGGTATATATACCCCTTTGAGAAAGGTATTTATAGACAGTCGAGAGGGGTATATATACCCCTTTGAGAGGGGTATTTATAGACAGTCGAGAGAAGTATATACAGTAAACCCCTCTGAGAGGGGTATTTATAGACAGTCAAGGGGGGTATATATACCCCTCTGAGAGGTATATTTTAATAGGAATTAAAGGGGTATATTGCCCTAAAGAGTTGCTGTTAGAGGCAATCCCTAATGTATATATATATATATGTACCCATAGATATTTACATACAGATGAAACAAACGCAAGTTAAAAATCTTCTCTTTGAGGACAAGAAACACTTTAAAACATGTAAATCCAAAATGTAACTTTGTCAACGGAACGAAACCAGCACAGATCTATGAGAGTAGCCGCCGCAGCCGAAACTGATTTCTACCCGCGTGTCAAAAAGGGCCCAGAAACACGTACACTATATAGGAAGCCGTCCTCTCTTTTGCCGCCTTGGTTGGAAGTTGCATCATCCCTCGGCCGGTGATTGTTGGCCTGAGGGGCCGAAAATCCACCACTGAACCCATCCTTTCCGAGGTCCTTCTCAAGATCATCTGCGCCTTTGAATAGAAAATACAAAATGCGGGGTGGAATGCCATTGGAGAAAAGCCTCCACGCGCTCCAAAGTCCTGGCCTATCCACTGGCACAATTGCTAATTAAATACCGTATCCTGGGACTGACCTTCTCCTCATACGTTGTCACAAGTACTTCCTGCAAGTATATCTCCATAATGCGTGCACTCAGCCATCTGCCTCTCCTTCTCACTAACTCTGGCTGCTCCGTCTGATGCAACAAGAATGTTACGCCTCCAGGCCTGAGTGATCCCAGGTCAAAACAGCACTGTGAACCATCTCTCCGAGCTGGAAGATCCAGTGCAGACAGGTGGTGTGAAAAGCGCTTCCGCAAGGTAGAGGCTGCATGAAGAAGAGCAAAGAAGCGCATCTCTATCAGCCTTCCCACACATCGCAGTCAAAAACGAAGTCACATCCGTCTGATCGATACGTGCTGCTTGGTGTTTCGCAGAGCGGCCCCGTGTCTTTGGCTGTTTTATCAAAAGCAGAGCAAAGGTGGTGCCAGGGATTGCGTCACAAGGCAAAACAAAATCAGCTCTCGTGGCAGCCAGTATTTCACCAATCCTCATAATGCCATCCCATCGACGGCACTGCTGCTAAGAGCGACTGTCGCCAAAGCCGCCAGGACAGCTACAGGCTGGCCGGATGATGCTGATGAGGCTCATCCGACAACCACGCGAATGCGTAGTCCCACGCGCCATTGAGCTGGCGCCTGATCAGAGGACGCTCAACTGCAACTGCATTTATGAATTCAGGGAAAATACCATAGGCCCGACGAGCTGAATATAAAGCCCTGCCGTAGTCTTGCCTGTGAAATCTTCTCAAGGTCTGATGGCTTCGCCTCAATGAGATACCAAAAAGAAACCCCCTTTTCAGCCCACAACCAGCTCCTGAACTTCTCCAGAAAAACCTTTCGCCTCCCACGCGTCTGTTCTTTGGCCGCCTTCGTTGGCAAGGGCATTGCTCCAGATCTCTGCAGCATCCTCTCCCTGTCAGCCTTAGTGCAAGGTTCAAGGGGCATCGCTTCAGATCCAGTAGTCAAGGAAGCCATGGCGATGACAGCAATGAGGAAAAAGCTGCGGTGAAAGGCCTGTCGACAGCTTCTAGGGGGAGGGGCATCAACAGACACAGAAGCCCAAAACCAAGCAAGTCCAGACAGAAGAAGAACAACAACGGCTTGAAGCCAACCACCCGAGAGTCGGTCGGATAGCTGACCGAGGGCATCAAATCCAGGGCAGTGCAACAAGCAAAGTCCAGTAGCAGTTTGGTAGGGGGCCACACCAACCGAAGAAAGCCCACAGCAAGGCAAGGGAAGAAGCCAACGGGCGCTTCGGTCAGGCGAGAGACAGAGAGACCAAGTCCATGTCCAACAGGTGAACGGGAGATTCCAGGGAGTTGGTTGGAAAAGTGACCAAAGGCTTCAAGTCCAAGGCTATGCGTGGAGCAGGCACCGGCAGCGGGGTGACAACAGATTGCAAGGAACAAGGCGCACCCAGTTCGCAGCCAACCTGCGGAGCCCACGAAGCCGAGTAGGCGAATAAGTCCATCCAGAGTACAAGCCACTGCAGACACAGACTGCACCAGCACGCTTCATAAGAGACTGGAGGGCACGAGATGGAGAGCGACCCTTTGCAAGTGCTGTTTTTGAGACTGCAAAGTCCAAGAAGCGACAGAACCTCACAGAAGACCGCTGACAACCGAGGGACACGAGGTTTGAAACAGCAGACGAGGTCTCAAGCACATTGGTGTGTCCTTTCCTTTGCCAAAACCATGAACGCACCAACGACCAACGAGAGCTCAACATGACATCATTTGACAGGATGGTCCAAGCTCGCTTTTCTGAAGGCTGAGGCAAATCTGAGAGCAAGTCCATCAGTGTATGTAGCTGACGGCTTTGTCAGGGACCCTTGGATTCTGACATGTGCATGCCCCCCGCAACAACGTATATCCAGGTCAGCTATGTCCAACATGTGACACAACAACCTGAACTCCTTCCTGTGAATGGAACCCAGCATGCAAGACGCGACGACAGCTTCCGCAAAGCCAACTTCAAGCAGCAACTTGCAGAAGGTAAGCCAACACATTTTGGACAGTCTGCTTTGTTCAAGTCCACATGGCCGCTGGCACGTTCGTCCAACACGCATCAAGACCAGAGACCGAAAGGCCAGAGTGTTTCCATGAGGTGTCTTTGGACGCGTTCTGTCAAACCCAAGTGGCTCACGGTAAGGAAGAAGCTCTTGAAACGGTTTTCCTGGATCATATATATAAATGATCCATTGGAGCAGCTGCAGGGAGCCCAAATCATAATGACGAGAGTCTGTCAAATCAAGCACCGGTGCGCAGACAAAACCAAACTCAAACATAGCAGCAGTCACCTTTCCAGCCCCACCACATATTTGGACAAAGTCAAAGTACAACAGAGGAGCCTTGAAAAGTCCAGGTGGCTCAGGAAATGGGGTGGCAACAGCTTCATCCTCGTCAAACTCACCCAGACGCCGCAAGGCCGCTCCGAAGGGATGGTCAAGCTGAGTGTAGCTGCCACTTTTGTCTGAATCCAACCATAAGTGCTGTCTCAATTGGCGCATGGACAATTGCGCCTTTGTGAAGGGAAGCATACCTGGCAAAACAAAGCCAAGGTGCTCAACGGCAATGTTTGTCATGATCAGCGGTGCAATTGCTGCCAGCATTACAAGTTCCTGAGCAACGGAACGGGACATCGCAAAGACCTGCGTGGGGTCTGTTTGACAACGCGCAGCCAGGAGAAACAAAACATCAATCGAGGAGGACCACACCTTCCGATACCGCAGCACAGAAACCCAATTCCCTGCCAATCGAGATGCAAGTCCAGCATTGAGTCCACCAAGCCGAGACGCACGCAAGGACAGAACTGACAGGCAACCTCTTGGACAAAGACCCAGCGACAGGGACAAATCCAGCAAACACGTTTGCAGAGCAGGGACGGATCTCAGCTCCAGCAGCCTTCAAGCAACAGACCATGCGTGTCATATGTGTCTCGAGCTAAGTCCAAAGCCCGCTTTGGAAAAGAGACACCAGCATCTGCACCAAGGGGCTCACTTCCAAGGCAAAAGTAGTCATCAATGACCAGCGCCTCCCACTTGGAAGTGACAGGGAAGGCAAATGTTTCCTTGGATGCGATGGCTCTCTGAAAGTAACCCGGCACCTTGCAACAGAACTTCATGACTCCCCAGGGCAAACTCCACACCCAAGTGATCAGCCTGGAAGAGGGAGCGGAAGCAAGGATACACAGTGTCAGGCAACGCAAGACGGCCGCTTTGGCTGAGCCCTCCAACGGAAATCACGGGCCCTCCGCGCTTGGGACTGAGTCTTTCACGCAAATCTCCAGCAGCAACAGCGTCAGCGAACAAATCCACAGGGTAGGAAAAGGGCAGCATGTTCGTCCTCGCACGCTCAGGAGTCACGGCAGCCTGGTGGTAGAAGTCTCGCCTAGCAGTTACTGACCCACGTCCTCAGCAGAGTGCGTTGCTGACCTGGTGGGAAAACCTTTGAGGAGCTCACATGATACTCGGACTGATTTGGATACCTACGGTCCCCAATTTGACGGTCACGCTGGGTGTCCTTATAGGCGTTGAAGACCCTGGAGAAATATCCTGGTTGCAATGGGCACCTATCTACGTGCAAAAGGCTTCTGGCATCCCACAGCTTGGCTAATCTCAGGCATTCATCTGGCTTTTCTGCTGAGAACTTCGGCATTCCATCCCGAGGCACCTCAAGTCCATGACACAGAAAAGCCGGCTCCTGAAAAGGCAACAACCAGGGACCATCCAAAACAACTCCTCTCACCCACAAGCCGCAACCGGCCAAGGTCCAAAGAACGATAAGGCACAAGCTCAAGGTGATCGGCCGCAGACAAGAGTCCAGGGTCTGGTTGGAAAGACCGTTGTCGAGAAGCATGCCAGGCACTCTGACGACTATGGATGGCCCACAAGTCCAAGGGGAGGATCGTTGTTTCCATTGGCCAACACCTCTTCGGGCAGGAATCCAACTAGAACGGCGGCCATGAATCCACCTGTCCTTTTGGAGACATGAGCACAGCAGCCTCTGGTTCTCCATCTCCATCTAAGTGCATTGGCCATTCTCACATCCTGCTCCATAGTGACCAGCTCTTCCAAGCTCAACTCTTCCAAAGTCGCCATGACTGCGACCATGACAGATCGATTGGTGGCGTCCTGTCAAGGATGCCAATCCTTGAATCTCGCACTGCTGATGCCCACTGGCCGCAAATCCAAGCTCTGCATGGTGATCCTCTCCTTACCTAGCTGACAAAGATGAGCCACAGAGGCGACCAACTGAGACAAACAAGGACGCAGGACAGGGCAGAAAGGACTGACGGATCTGGTCACGGGTTTCAAGTCCACGCAGACGGGCAGCAGAAGGAGCAGGAGAAGGAGGCTCGGTGACCAACTCGAACTCAGACGGTTCAGGACCTTCAGGACTGAAAGCAGCGACGTGGTTGAGAAGTTGGGTGGCAAGTCCAGCTGAAGAGGCAGGTCCACGGATGGTGACTTTGATGCCACCAGGCAAGTCCAAAGACAAATCAATGTTTGCGCTCTCGGTGGAAGGAGCCCTGCTCACACAGGTAACTGGCCAAGACATGGGAACGGGCAGAGGCCACAGGCAGGGAAGCAGACTCCACAGGAGTAGGTGCCAAGAGGCCAGAAACGAAAATCAACCAAAGACAAACCAGAACAGAAACAATACCAAATCGAACCAGCCAGGAACAGAACAGAAGTCCAACAGAAGGGGGAAGCACAATAGAAGGGAAAATCAAGACCTCAAAGATTAGTCGACAGACCTTCCACCAACACTCCCAGAACAGCACGAGGGTCTTGGGGCTTGAGCCCCGACATCGATCGTGTTGGCATCCTGAATTCAATGTGATTGCGCGGAAACGCGGAAAAAACACAGTTCAGAAGCAAAATACGTGAAGACTTTGAGTTTGCTGCCGTCACAGGTCTAAGTCTAAGAATGAAATCAACATCAATGTTCCCTTTCCCGGCTTTTGAGCTTGACTCAGCCATAGGACTAGTCGTGAAATCAGTGACATCGCTGATTTTCCGGTTTTTATATGTAGCCTAAACAGCCTAAAGCTAAATCCACAAAAGGATGGTCTGCAAACCAACTTGTCCACCCGCAGCCTCCTACCTCAATACATGAACCCGGACTTGGTAGCCATGATGTTTTCAGACAAGCCCTCACCTATACGATTTGGAAAACGTGAGTTGAGAAGTTACAAGTAAAACCCGCACGAGGCGGGCGGCAGAAGTTTCCAAAAGAAAAGAAGCTTAAGACTATAGGATCGAAACACACGTTTTGCATATAGGAGCTGGCGCGAAGAGTCACATCTTCGCAACTCTGCTCAGCGAATTTGTCATCATCTTGCTTCAGTCTTCCCATCTCCCTCAACCTTCTTTCTTGCCGCTTTCCATCTCTTCTCAACTTTCTCAATGGCTTTCATCTCAGCTGACCTCTTCTCGACTTCTTTCAACTGGTTTCACTCCTTGTGACCTTTTACCACCTCGTCTCAACTCTTCCTACCTTTTCTGACCTCCGCTGAAATCACCCTCACCTCTTCTCAACCCATCTCAAATCTTGTCACCGCTTGGCCACTCGTCTCAACTCTTGTCACCTTTCCCACTTGTTTCCACACAGAGAAGCTTTTACACAGAGAAGCTTTTACACAAAGAAGCTTCTACACAGAGAAGCTTTCACAAAAAAGCTTTTACACAGAGAAGCTTTTAGACCGACAAGTCAAGCACAGAGAAGCTTTTGCACACAAACGCTTTTACACAGAGAAGTCTTTACACAGAGACGCTTTTACACAGATAAGCTTTTGCACAGAGAAGCTTTTGCACAAAGAAGCTTCTACACAGAGAAGCTTTTACACAGAGAAGCTTTTACACAGAGAAGCTTTTACACAGACAAGTCTTTACACAGAGAAGCTTTTGCACAGACAAGTCTTTACACAGAGATTTACACAGAGAAACTCTTGCACACAGACGCTTTTACACAGAGAAATCTTTACACAGAGAGGCTTTTGCACAGAGAAGCTTCTACACAGAGAAGCTTTTACACAGAGAAGTCTTCACGCAGAGAAACTTTTGCACACAGACGCTTTTACACAGACAAGTCTTTACACAGAGAAGCTTTTACACAGAGAAGCTTCTACACAGAGAAGCTTTAGCAAAAAAACTTTTGCACAGAGAAGATTTTCACAGAGAATCTTTTAAACAGAGAAACTTTTACACAGAGAAGCTTTTGCACAGAGAAGCTTTTATTCAGAGAAGCTTCTACACAGAGAAGCTTCTTTACAGAGAAGCTTTTACACAGAGAGGCTTTTGCGCAGAGAAGCTTTTACACAGAGACGCTTTTGCACAGAGAAGCTTTTGCACACAGACGCTTTTACACAGACAAGTCTTTACACAGAGAAGCTTTTGCACAGACAAGTCTTTGCACAGAGAAGCTTTTACACAGAGAAGCTTTGGCATAGAGAAGCTTCTGCACAGAGAAGCTTTTCGACAGAGGCCTTTACACAGAGAAACTTTTGCACACAGACGCTTTTGCAGAGAAGACTTTACACAGAGAAGCTTTTACACAGAGAAGCTTTTGCACAGAGCAGCTTCTGCACAGAGAAGCTTTTACACACAGACGCTTTTGCACAGAGAAGCTTTTATGCAGGGAAGCTTTTACATAGAGAAGCTTTTACACAGAGAAGCTTTTACACGGAGAGGCTTTTGCTCAGAGAAGCTTTTACACAGAGACGCTTTTGCACAGAGAAGCTTTTACAGAGAAGCTTTTACACAAAGAAGCTTTTACACAGAGAAGCTTTTACACAGAGAAGCTTTTACACAGACAAGTCTTTACACAGAGAAGCTTTTGCACAGACAAGTCTTTACACAGAGAAGCTTTTACACAGAGAATCTTTTGCACAGAGAAGCTTTTGCACAGAGAAGCTTTTAGACAGAGGCCTTTACACAGAGAAATCTTGCACACAGACGCTTTTACACAGAGAAATCTTTACACAGAGAGGCTTTTGCACAGAGACGCATTTGCACAGAGAAGCTTTTACACAGAGAAGCTTCTACACAGAGAAGCTTTAGCAAAAAAACTTTTGCACAGAGAAGATTTTCACAGAGAATCTTTAAAACAGAGAAACTTTTGCACACAGACGCTTTTACACAGAGAAGTCTTTACACAGAGAAGCTTTCACACAGAGAGGCTTTTGCACAGAGAGGCTTTTGCAGAGAAGCTTTTACACAGAGAAGCTTTTACACGGAGAAGCTTTTAGACAGAGGCTTTTACACAGAGAAGCTTTTGCACAGAGCAGCTTCTGCACAGAGAAGCTTTTACACAGAGACGCTTTTGCACAGAGAAGCTTTTATGCAGAGAAGCTTTTACATAGAGAAGCTTCTTCACAGAGAAGCTTTTACACGGAGAGGCTTTTGCTCAGAGAAGCTTTTACACAGAGACGCTTTTGCACAGAGAAGCTTTTACAGAGAAGCTTTTACACAGAGAAGCTTTTACAGAGAGAAGCTTTTACACAGAGAAGCTTTTACACAGACAAGTCTTTACACAGAGAAGCTTTTGCACAGACAAGTCTTTACACAGAGAAGCTTTTACACAGAGAATCTTTTGCACAGAGAAGCTTTTGCACAGAGAAGCTTTTAGACAGAGGCCTTTACACAGAGAAACTCTTGCACACAAACGCTTTTACACAGAAACCTTTACACAGAGAGGCTTTTGCACAGAGAAGCTTTTGCACAGAGAAGCTTTTACACAGAGAGGCTTTTGCACAGAGAGGCTTTTGCAGAGAAGCTTTTACACAGAGAAGCTTTTACACGGAGAAGCTTTTGCACAGAAAAGCTTTTACACAGAGAAGCTTTTACACAGAGAAGCTTTTACACAGACAAGTCTTTACACAGAGAAACTTTTGCCCGCAGACGCTTTTACACAGAGAAGTATTTACACAGAGAAGCTTTTAGACATAGAAGCTTTTGCAAAGGGAAGCTTTTACACAGAGAAGCATTACACAGAGACTGGAGCTCCAAAACCGGATCTCGACGCCAAAGCCAAAAAATCGATTTGGAAGCGTTGTTCAAAAGGAATTTTAAAACAAAAATCATCAGCGCCAAAATGCTAAAATCTGCTGCCAATTCACCATGGCAACCTTGAAGCAGCCATTCCAATACGATTTACGACTCTCACCTGCAAAAGACACTGGAATCACCCACGCAGTCGCAACAGCGAGGAACCTTGACGCAGCCATTCCAATGCGATCTGCAGAAGCTCACTTGCAAAACACAGTACAATCGCAACAGAATGCTACACAACAACGAGCCTTCACGCAGCAGTTCCAATGCACAAAGCGCATCGACACATGCAAACTACCATGGCACAGCATCGACAGAGAAAGAAAAAAGGCACCTTGCAAGCCTTACTCCCAATGCCAGCGCCATTCGAAACAGATTCGACGGCAAGCCGAGCATACCCGCAACTGTCGCGCAATATAAATGCACATAATGTATAGATGTATAGATAGATAGATAGATAGATAGATGGATCGATAGATAGATAGATAGACAGATAGATAGACAGATAGATAGATAGATAGACAGATAGATAGATAGATAGATTACATATATACACAATATACATATGTGAATTGTCAATTCCCTAAGGTTGACAATGATTCGGATTGATTCGATCACCTTGCAATCTACACGGCGGAGCAGCTCATTGCGGTTCTTTTCTGTTGACATCTGCAGGTGGGGGTCTTGAGCCACAGGGTCGGTCCACATGTACAATTGTTGATGACCTCCCCTGGCTCTTCCCCGGAACTGTAATATACAGACATGCCATACTATACCATGGCCTACTGTATATTCGCAATATGTGTATATATATATATATATACTTCCATGTATGATGGTTGTGTCTGTATATATGTATCATATTGTATATATAATGTAATATTGTGCGTGTGTGTCTGTGCGCGCGTCCGGAAACATGTCAGGAGATGTGTCAGTCAACAGGTCAGCCATTTCTCAAGGCATGTGTCGGTCAAAGCTTCAACTGTTCGCTAGTCCAAATGCAACACGGATCTCGATACATTCTTCATTACATGTGTTTGGCAATATATCATGTTAGTACACTTTTCAAGACACGTGTCACATGTCAGTCAATAAGTCATGGTATATGCGAGTCAAAATGTCATAGATTATATTTGTTGAAATAAGATGAACTCAGATGAACTAAGCATCTACTGCAATAAGCGACCGTCTCGGACGGCAGAGACTTGCCGAGCCTTTTGTTTTGGGGGGAGATCACGCTGGTCACGGGTATCATCCAAGCTTCAAACTTGCTCCGTGGTGACAACGGGGCAAAAGGGGAAGATTGCAAACAAATGTTTGTAAAGTGCGTGTAAAAGTGAGTCATCCAAGACAATCCGTTCCCTCACTAGACAACATTGACCTGATTTTTGCATAATCATCTCAGAATTGCCCATGTCTTCTCAGGGGCACAAGGAGCGTCCATCTCAGGACATTCAGCTACTGCAGTCTCGCTTGTGCTTTCAGCCTGTCCGAACATTCTCCGGGTCTTCGAAGGGTGCCATCGAGTGCCATCGATACAGCTCTTGAATCTTTACCAAGTTCACAATACTTTCACCACACGTCACCGCAAGTGGATACTTTGAGCCAGACCCTTTTAGCCCTATGGAGCAGTTTTCTCCTCATGCAGTCGTCTGCCCCCGCAGAAGAACCATGCCTCTTCCGATTTTCCAACTGGATCCTGTTCCTTCTGCGCTTCGCTTCCTGGTGGTCCACACGGGCTGATCATTGAGAACATTGTCAACATGGTCACTTCGGTCAACTTCCCAGTTCACCTCCACAGTTTGCCCTTTGATTCATGCCACGTCCTCTACAAAATGCTACAAGTCTGATGTTCAGCAGAACTTGATAGCTAGGCTAGATTGTTCAATGCTTTGGTGGTTTGGCACTGAAGCATCAAAGAGGGGCAACTGACTTAAACCTAATAGCTGTCGATTCCTCGGGACACAGCAGCTTGCAAAGCTCCTCTCTGGTGCACAAGTGGCAATACTCGCATGCATTGCCTGTGCACCAACTGCGATGAAACAAAGAAATAGATCCAGGAACTGCCACTCTGACAGATTGTGGCGCAGACACGATCCCAGCCTTTCCAGCAACCGTCATTCTTGCGCGTGAGATAGAGACATGGGAAACATTTCCGTATGAAGTGTTTTTCTTCCATAGAACGGCCCTCCTCCTGAGCATGTCGAGCGGGAGCAATTCATTTGGGGCCATGTCAGGGCATCTAGGGGTATGTTGGGCCGTGTCGGGTTGCAGCTTCGCTATTGCTTCTTAGCTCCACAGAGCGCTCTTGCCGGGACTCTCATGTGCTCTTGCTGTGGTAAACTCAGCATGTCAATCCTCTTCCTTGTACATCAACACCCTGGTAAGCTTGCTTATCAAGCATTAGCTTCATTTCTCTATATACACATCTCTTAGATGGTTGTACTAACACTCTTCAAACCACTCTACAAAAATTAGAGATCTGCGGCCCCCTGCAGCGTTTAAATCTCGCCCCCTTAGCGAGCACAACAGGATGGAAGGATGCTGATCAGCTGCTGATCTTTGTGAGATGATGCAGTCTGATGCAATGGCCCTCCGAGCCCTCTCACGCTGCAGGCTGGCCATTCAGCTCTGGCACCACGAACGGCACCCCAAAGTCCGCAATCACCTCGATTCTTAAACTTTCCCGCAACATCCGCAACATCCACAACCACAGCCCTTGACCGCATCTCACTCCATCTCTATTCGAACATCAAAACAAAACGAACCTTCTTCAAAGAGAAGCTCCTTTGGGCCCGCTCTGCCTACCCGGCGCGCAAAGGTCAAGGAATGTCAAGGAGGGAGGTCCAAGACAAACAAATGCTCATGCTGGTCTGCTATCCATTGCTGGTCTTCAAAGAGTTTTAGAAGTCTGAAGGTGTTGGGAATTGTGGACCATCTCAAATGCTGCTTTCTAATGTGGATTATCACCCATGTTTTCATGCTACTTACCTTGTTACCGTGCAATCTCTCTTTGATGTCCCGGCTCCATCCATGAACTGCATATAGCATATATTGTGACCTTCCTGCCAGACCAGAGTCTTTCTGTAGACCTACCCAGCAGTAAGCTCCGTGGCTCCACAATGCTCCGCAGCCCAGGAGCTGGTGAAAACATGTGAAAACAATGTAACGCATTGTTTACATAGCAACACTTTGTAACAATATTTAACACAAGTACCAAGGACACAGTGGCGAAAATCCTTTGGGAAATGCAGCTGCGGTGCATTAGATGTTCAATGATTTTTGGTTGTCTTTGCTGACTCCTCTTTACTCCCAGAACCAAGAAACGTACAGAGTTTCTACAATTGATCAATTGGAGGGTTTGGCTTCATGGCCAGGCATTGAAACCGTCCGCCTTTGCCTGCTCAGCTGGGCGTTGATGGTCCTGACACAGCTAACAGAGCCCAAAACCAGCTTCCTACCGGGCCTACCGGGTCTACCGTTCCCTGCCTCGCAGTCGACTACGGAGTTCATGGAAACAAATAGTTTCTTTGCCCTAGCCAAGTCTGCTGCGGGGATCAGCTCGGCCGTGCAGACTTGAGTTCATGCCAGGACACGACGCTTGCATGAATCAAAGCTCTCCCAAACACAGCATGAATTTCATGCCCAAGTGTCTGGAAACCATACTACAACTATGCAAAGTGCTTGAAAGGCGGAAAAAGGGGCGAGATCAAAAACTCCTTGGGCCCCAACCCAGGCCAGCAATGGCAGAGCCTAATGCCAAAATACAGCCGAGCAGGGCCGAACATATCAAAGCACCAGGTTCCCACATGTCCCGAGTTCCAGATTTGAAATGCTGTCATTGCATTGAAAAAAAAAACAAGTGCACCACCAGGCTTAAAACGATTGAGCAAAAAAACGTCGTACAGAATTATTGGACAAGGTATGATGAGCGGATCGCAACTGCAGGTTGAACTTGTTCAACTTCGTGCCAGCACATCATGCACCCAAAGGAGCACCCAAAGGAGCAGCCATAATGATACACCTGAATGCACCCCTTGTTTCCTGGGAAAATTGGCTAACTGGGCCCCCAGACTCGCTCCCATTGGCTCACTCTTTCCTGAGGTCACCGAGATCAATCTTCGCATCAGCCATCCGCATGAAAGGCTTCAGGTAAGCATACGTGGTTTAAAGAATGATATGATAATATTAGCAAGTGTGTAAAGGTCATGAATAATATGAAAATGGGTGTGCTGAAGATGTCTTCACGACCCTGGCCTGAGCAATGATACAGCTGCTGAGCGCCGGAAGGCTAGGAGATTCCTGCAACGGACTGGTCCGCCCCATTTGAAGTCCTTCCCCTCTCACGCAGTTTTGCACAAAAGAGGTCACAACTATGTCACAACCTTTTTGCGAACTTTGGCATCAAACAGAGGCTTTCGAAGGTTTTTGAAGCATCAATATGCTGAATCGGCACAAGCCTGCAAGACCTCCAGCACCAGTTCCCACTGCTGTGAACGCCCCATGGCATCGCTCAAAGCACCAAGAGACACCACGTCAGCAGCTGGCAGAAAGGCGTCCTCTCTAGTTTAAGGTGCAGCAAGTCACTTCTCAAGTCGTTGGGAATCATCCATAATAAAAAAAACAAGGGGGGGCCTGAGAACCCAAAAGCAAAACGACAGCAAGCAAATCGGAGTAATAATTGGTTTGTGTACTTCCCTTTCGCTCCTTGCCAANCATTTCACAGTTTTTTCAGTTCTGCGCGGAAGCATTGAGTGACGGTGTGCAATAGCCAAGCAAGCTCATTTGAGCACAGTAACGCCGCAAAATAGTATACAAAACAACATGAAATTATTCACAACACCA
>BGPT01000101.1:444081-473817 GCA_003297045.1 Symbiodinium sp. clade C Y103
CCAAGCGGCTCCTTCTCCCCACCCGTTATTTCCACCTACTCCCTTGCACCCACGCTGTCCGCAGCGGTCCGCACATCGAAGCTCGCTCATCCACAGCGAGTCCTTCTCCCCACCCATTTCCACCCAATCCCTTGCACCACGCCGTCCGCAGCGGTCCGCGCATCCAAGCTCGCTCATCCCCAGCGGCTCCTTCTCCCTGCCCATTTCCACCCACTCCCTTGCACCCACGCTGTCCGCAGCGGTCCGCGCATCCAAGCTCGCTCATCCCCAGCGGCTCCTTCTCCCTACCCATTTCCACCCACTCCCTTGCACCCACCGCGGTCCGCAGCCGTCCGCGCATGCAAGCTCGCTCATCTCCAGCGGCTCCTTTTCCCTACCTCNGTCCGCAGCCGTCCGCGCATGCAAGCTCGCTCATCTCCAGCGGCTCCTTTTCCCTACCTCTTTCCACCCACTCCCTTGCACCCATGCCATCCGCAGCCGTCTGCACATCCAACCTCGCTCATCGCCAGCAGCAAATTCTCCCTATCCATTTCCACCCGCTCTATTGCACGCCGTCCGCACCCATCTGCGCATCCGCTTCTCCCTACCCATTTCCACCCATTCCCTTGCACTCACGCCGTCCGCAGCGGTCCGCGCATCCAAGCTCCCTCATCCCCAGCGGCTCGCTCATCCCAAGCGGNTCCCTTGCACTCACGCCGTCCGCAGCGGTCCGCGCATCCAAGCTCCCTCATCCCCAGCGGCTCGCTCATCCCAAGCGGCTCCTTCTCCCCACTCCCTTGATCCCCAGCGGTCTTCTCCCACCCCATTTCCACCCACTCCCTTGCGCATCCAAGCGCTTTCATACCCAGCGGCTCCTTCTCCCTACCGATTTCCACCCCCTTGCGCCCACGCCTTCCGCAGCCGTCCGCGCATCCAATCTCGCTCATCCCCAGCAGCTCCTTCTCCCCACACATTTCCACCCACTCTCTTACACCCACGCCGTCCGCAGCGGTCCGTGCATCCAAGCTCGCTCATCCCAAGCGGCTCCTTCTCCCCACTCCCTTGCACCCGCGCCGTCCGCAGCGGTCCGCGCATCGAAGCTCGCTCATTCCCAGCGACTCCTTCTCTTTACCTATTTCCACCCGCTCCCTTGCACCCACGCTGTCCGCAGCCGTCCGCGCATCCAAGCTCGCTCATCCCAGACTCACCCTTTCTTTCCACCTACTCCCTTGCACCAACGCCGTCCGCAGCGGTCCGCGCAATATTCCTATTTCCACCCACTCCCTTGCACCCCCGCCGTCCGCAGCCGTCCGCGCATCCAAGCTCACTCATCCCAAGCGGCTCCTTGTCCCTATACTGATGTCCACCCACTCCCTTGCGCCGTCCGCATCCAAGCCCGCTCATCCCCCCTACCCATTTCCACCCGCTCCCTTGCACCCACCGCCGTCCGCAGCCGTCCGCGCATGCAAGCTGGCTCATCCCTAGCGGCTCCTTCTCCCTACTTATTTCCACCCACTCCCTTGCACCCACGCCGTCCGCAGCCGTCCGCGCATCCAAGCTCGCTCATCCCCAGCGGTTGCTTCTCCCTACCCATTTCCACCCACTCCTTGCACCCACCGCCGTCCGCAGCCGTCCGCGCATGCAAGCTGGCTCATCTCCAGCGGCTTCTTCTCCCTACCTCTTTCCACCCACTCCCTTGCACCCACCCTGTCCGCAGCCGTCCGCGCATCCAGCTCGCTCATCCCCAGCGGCTCCTTCTCCCTACCCATTTCCACCCACTCCCTTGCACCCACATCCACGCCGTCTGCAGCCGTCCGCACATCCGCGCTCGCCCATCCCCCAAGCAGCTCATTCTCTCCACCCAATCCCATCTCCACCCAGCGCCTCCTTCTCCCTGCCCATTTCCACCTACTCCCTTGCACCCACGCCGTCCGCAGCCGTCCGCGCATCCAAGCTCGCTCATCCCCAGCGGCTCCTTCTCCCNCATTTCCACCCACTCCCTTGCACCCACGCCGTCCGCAGCCGTCCGCGCTTCCAAGCTCGCTCATCCCCAGCGGCTCCTTCTCCCTACCCATTTCCACCCATTCCTTGCACCCACGCCGTCCGCAGCCGTCTGTGCATCCAGGCTCGCTGATCCCCAGCGGCTCTTTCCCTAATAGCCNTCTCCCTACCCATTTCCACCCATTCCTTGCACCCACGCCGTCCGCAGCCGTCTGTGCATCCAGGCTCGCTGATCCCCAGCGGCTCTTTCCCTAATAGCCTACCTATTTCCACCCACTCACTTGCACTCACGCCGTCCGCAGCCGTCCGCGCATCCAAGCTCGCTCATCCCCAGCGGCTCGTTCTCCCCACATTTCCACCCACTCCCTTGCGCCGACGCCGTCCGCAGCCGTCCGCGCATCCAAGCTCGCTCATCCCCAGCGGCTCCTTCTCCATACCCATTTCCACCCACTCCCTTGCACCCACGCCGTCCGCAGCTGTCCGCGCATCCAAGCTCGCTTATCCCCAGCGGCTCCTTCTCCACACCCATTTCCACCCACTCCCTTGCACCCACGCCGTCCGCAGCTGTCCGCGCATCCAAGCTCGCCCATCCCCAGCGGCTCCTTCTCCCTACCCATTTCCACCCACTCCCTTGCACCCATGCCGTCCGCAGCCGTCCGCGCTTCCAAGCTCGCTCATCCCCAGCGGCTCCTTCTCCCTACCCATTTCCACCCACTCCCTTGCACNCCTTGCACCCACGCCGTCCGCAGCCGTCCGCGCATCCAAGCTCGCTCATCCCCAGCGGTTGCTTCTCCCTACCCATTTCCACCCACTCCTTGCACCCACGCCGTCCGCAGCCGTCTGCGCATCCAGGCTCGCTCATCCACAGCGACTCTTTCCCTAATAGTCCACCCACTCCCTTCCAGTCCGCAGCCGTCCGCGCATGCAAGCTCGCTCATCCCCAGCGGCTCCTTCTCCCTAGCCATTTCCACCCACGCCCTTGCACCACGCCGTCCGCAGCCGTCCAAGCTCGCTCATCCCTAGCNATCCCCAGCGGCTCCTTCTCCCTAGCCATTTCCACCCACGCCCTTGCACCACGCCGTCCGCAGCCGTCCAAGCTCGCTCATCCCTAGCGGCTCCTTCTCACTTCCCATTTCCACCCACTCCCTTGCACCCACGCCGTCCGCAGCCGTCCGCAGCCGTCCGCGCTTCCAAGCCCGCTCATCCTTAGCGTCTCTTCCTACCCATTTCCACCCGCTTCCTTGCACCCACGCCGTCTGCAGCCGTCTGCGCATCCAGGCTCGCTCATCCCCAGCGGCTCCTTCCCTACCTATTTCCACTTATCCCTTGCACCCACGCCGTCCGCAGCCGTCCGCGCATCCAAGCTCGCTCATCCCCAGCGGCTCCTTCTCCACACCCATTTCCACCCACTCCCTTGAACCCACGCCGTCCGCAGCCGTCCGCGCATCCAAGCTCGCTCATCCCCAGCGGCTCCTTCTCCCTAGCCATTTCCACCCACGCCCTTGCACCACGCCGTCCGCAGCCGTCCAAGCTCGCTCATCCCTAGCNATCCCCAGCGGCTCCTTCTCCCTAGCCATTTCCACCCACGCCCTTGCACCACGCCGTCCGCAGCCGTCCAAGCTCGCTCATCCCTAGCGGCTCCTTCTCCCTACCCATTTCCGCCCACCCCCTTGCACCCACGCCGTCCGCAGCCGTCCGCGCTTCCAAGCCCGCTCATCCTTAGCGTCTCTTCCTACCCATTTCCACCCGCTTCCTTGCACCCACGCCGTCCGCAGCCGTCTGCGCATCCAGGCTCGCTCATCCCCAGCGGCTCCTTCCCTACCTATTTCCACCTATCCCTTCCACCCACGCCGTCCGCAGCCGTCCGCGCATCCAAGCTCGCTCATCCCCAGCGGCTCCTTCTCCCCACCCGCTCATCCCCAGCGGCTCCTTCTCCCCACCCATTTCCACCCACTCCCTTGCACCCACACAGTCCGCAGCAGCTCGCTCCCCACGCGGTTTAATGACTAAACGAGAACCCAAGCATCGAAGATGCTTTTGGGAATAAGAACTCCCCCAAGAACATGATAAGAGAATCAGTAGAATCCTTTTTTATTTTCCAGTAGACCATAACAAACCACCACCATTGGACCATTGGGGCCGTTGGGGTCACGGGTCACGAAATGCAGCAAATCACTGCGCCTCGTCTTGCTTCATCTCCCGCACCTTGGTACCAATTCACCAATCATGAGGCTTCCACAACTAATGGTCATACAACCCATGTCTTTACCCTGGCAAATTTGTATATATAGATTTATGTATTTTTATTTACTTATTTATTTATTCATTTATTTTGTGAAACGCTACTTCCCGAGGGGTAGCGATAAGATCCCAGTTGTCAAATGTGATTCAGCAGCAACGAAAGCTTATGGCAATGCTACTTTTCTTCTGGACCTGCAGCCGGGGGTCTTGAGCCAACACAGTCACCAAAGTATACACAGGTTGTCCCGGACTGTGTATGGCCCCTTCCCAGATGTGCTATGTATATGGCTTAGGTGTTTCTGTACTCCCACCTACATGCCATTCGCACCCCCCACGGCCGACATCTTCTTGAAGTTGGCCGCAGAGTTAGCGCAAGGGAAGGACCCCAAAAAGAAATATGCGCAGGTATTTTCATTTGTTGAATTATAAGATAAACCAAATTGGTTTTGTTCGAAATTTCTTCAGGCTACGCATCTGGACACGGCTTGCTCACTAAAAAGACTACATTCACTATAATAGCACATTTACAGCTATGGACACGACGCCACTTCGTAGAAAATGAGATCGCTACCATGCAATAGGATCAGGAGTTCCCATACCCTGTAGGGGACATGTTCCTTCCGTCACCATTACGTGCAAAACTTTAAACTGAAGATCAGATTAGGACATTACGTCCCCATCCATTGAATGTTGTGAGACCGTTGTCTTGCGAATTATACCTTTCAAAAGCTTGCAGGATCGGACACATTATTCTGGCATCAAAATTAGCCGGTTCAGAATCCTCTCAAAAGATGATAAAGACATCAAAGAATACTCAATGAGCACTGATTTCCAACCATCATCAGAGCAGTAGACCTATGCAGAGGTCGAATGATCGCATCCACATTATCGTCTACTACCACCATGCCAATCACGATGGCCTCCAGAGCTCCAATCGCTGCGGTGGGCACCGCCACCCCATTGACGATCGTCTCTTCTCCAAGGAGCTTGCTCTTGTTGGTCAGCATTGTACTCAGTTTGTTTCCCTTTCCCCTTCTTCCCTTTTGTAGGTGCGAACTTGGGCTCTGCACCAAGTGCTCTTGATGGTGCAGGAGGAGTGGGAGGTCTCACTGATGTTGTCGTCACTCTCGTTGGCACCTGAGATGGTCGTGCAGGCTCAGATGACGATGACGCTGCAGCTGTCGGTGTTGGTCCCGCTGCATCTCGCTTCTCAGTGTCACCTCTGGTAGTGCGAAAATCTTCTTGAATTCAGCTGGAACCGGAGTATCGGCAATGGCCAATATGTGGGCTGGTGATGCATGGGTCGCTCATTGTGGTCGTTGCGTTTCTCGATTCTTCCGCTGGTTCGACTCTTGAATCGCATCATATAGCCGCTGTTGCAATGCTCTTGGCACAATCAAGCCATTCTGAAGACACATGTGGATCACAGCTAATCTCCGATAGTCCGCCCTACATGCACACAGTAGGTCTACCGGATTCATGTAGACTGTGTTGATGAACTGCTTGTTCCTGAAGTACACTGCAGTCGCATCATACGCTCCAGCTATAACACGTCTCATGAATCTGGATTGTTCAGCCAAGTGCACTGTGGCTAGTTCATATGCTGCTTCTTCTTGAGTTGCAGTCTCCTTCGTCCAATGTCTCCTCATGGGGTCATCCAATGCAAAATGAGCTTTGAAATCTTCTGCGGTGTTTCCACATTCAAGGATATAGTTGGCCAGTTTCTTGAACACCAATGATCCATGGTATGACCGAATGTAACCATCAACACCTTGATCATGCTTTGACTTCTTGTTCATGTTGTTTTGATAGTGCTCTTCAAGTTGTTGATCGGTAGGCTCAATGAGCTCTCCATTCGGATCTACACCAAGGAAGGGGATTTTGGGATCAAGATCAAGTCTTTCTCCTGGTTTCTCCCTATGGGCACTAGCCAATTTCCCAACTCTCTCGCAGAAGAGGCCGTAGTGTCGTGCAAGGAACACACTCAGATTGTTGGCGACCATCAGGATCACAATGTGGATGAGTTCCGATTGTGCATCACCAACGATGCAAGGTTCTTCAGGCAAAACCTTGGAACCAAATTGTACTCTCCTCATCCATGCGGGGCATTCTTGAGCATCTCGCACCCCGCTCGTTGCTCCTTTTGCTTGGTCACTCTCAGCTTTCTGTTGTTCCAGATATTCATGTACGCCATCTCTTTCCCTCTCTTCGAACCTCACATTCGAAACATCAGGATCCTCATTTGCACCTTCCATGTCCACATCCTCACCTTCATCTTGACCAAGTTCAGCATCTTCCTCAGGAAGTTCTTCTTCCAGATCTTCTTCTTCTTTGACGTCCTCCCATGCTTCCTTCACATGATCACGAACGTCGTCTTGATCAGGATCATCTTCAGGGGAATATTCACCTCCCGTAGGGATGGTCTTCTTCCTCCTCCAGCCGTGACTGATGAGCTTTCCATTGCATGTGAAGCATATCGCCATCATGTCATGCGTTTCGGTCAAACATGACGGGCACAATCTGTGGCTTGGCTTCTGTGGTTTGTATAGTAAGGCGATCAAGGACACTGCTTCGTTCCACATAGGATGCCCAGGAAATAGAGTAGGGTTTCCAGATTGATGTTTGATTTTGATCTCCATCAACTTTTCAACAGTCTCGGACATATCCTTCTTGTTTTGTTGGAGCGTCTCGTCCATGACTCGCTCAAACTTCTCAATCCTGGCAACGGATTTTACATTGTCCACTGATAGGACCATTTGGGCCTCCCCATTCTTGATCATCAACCTTTTGTAGACTCCTCTGCTCTCCTCATACCAAACTGCATCGAATGCTGAGAATGGTATCACTTGTTGCACAAGGATGTGTCCATCAGCTGACAATCTTGCTCCGTATTCGCACAATCTGGCCGAAGTGATATAAATGTACACCGAAGTCGGTGGCACAAACTTGTACTCCACGACATTGCGCGATCGGGAATCCCACGGAGCATATGGGACGAAAAATGTCGATCCTCGATCTCCATCTCCTCCAGGTTTCAATCCTTCTTCAATGATCCTCCGACCAAACACATCAAGCTTGGTCCGATGAAACCCTCCGCTCAGAATCTGAGCCACTCCTGGATTGATTTTGTACGACAATCTCCATTCATCGATTCTCACCCCTTCGGGCCTCTTGCTATGAGACATAGGTACCCTCACGGCGACCGGCCACAGGTAGATCACATCGTCATCGTTTCCAACGTGGAGTTTCAACTTTCTCCAATCGATCGGCTTGCAGAATTCCTTCTCCTGTTGTCCATCGGATTGACTGGCTTTTCTGATCTCACCTCGTGTCGCCGTTAAGGCCAAGACCTGGGCTCGAACTCGATTCTGTGCTGTGAACTCGTAGTAGATCACCTTTCTGAAATTGTTCCAACGCTCAATCACAACTTTCCATTCAAGCTTCTCGAGGCGTCTTTGACGATGATCATCAATCCAAGCGGGATCATGACGCATGAATGCGTCAACATCCACCCAAGCACCCTCGTCACATGCCAGACCAGGTTTGCCCCTGTCATCGTACTTGACTCCAATTGCGTGCCTCAATATGGCATTGAACCTGCGTGATTGTTGGTTTGCGCAAGCAGGGATATCCCTCTTGCGTCTTGGTACCCAATCTGCATTGGAGAACACTGGAATTTCACACCGTTTATTTCCAGCATATTCTGCACCTTTGATACTCATGAGTTCTACTTTCCAATGTCTAGTCCTCCTGTGTATACTCTGATGGGTGCACATAAATGCTTCGCTTCCTTGGAATCTGCAGGACGACGATATCCTACTCTTCCTTCGACGCAATCCTTCACAGTTGGAGCAATAGGAGGAGACTCAGCACTAGCACGCTCAATGAGCAGTTCCATGTCGTACCAAGCCCCAGGTCCACCCTGCGAAATGTCCACGTCGTTGACGAGCATTTCTCCACCGTCTGCCCTATCTCCAATCTCACTCATATCTGCAGGTTGCGAGTACTCACAAGTCTCAACCTCATTGATGGTAGTTTGTGCTGCTCTTGCCCATCTCTTCTTCCTTGGAATGGCAGATTTTGGCAGCTTGTCTTTCCTACCTTGAGTTGATCTTGCTGTCGTCTTCCCAGACTTTGACAATGGTGACTTGGAACCAGTCTCCAAGTTGGTCTTGATGAAGGCAATTGCTACCGAACCCTTTCCAGGCTCTGTGCATTGTTCAATCTGATGCTTTCCCCCACAAACGAAGCCAAAGTCCTCTGTCTCTGCCGTCTCCACAAGGTCTTCGAATTGCTTGGACAATCCTCGAATGCCTTTTCGACGTCTTTTAGCATCATTCTTGGGTTCGATCTCATCTTGTTCTTCTTCAACATCACCCCCCATGTCCACGTCCCCTTCATTGTCGACAGGCTTGTCGTCATCATCCATATCCTCATCGTCATTGGCTTCGGTTGGGGGTTTCTCCACCGTAGGCAAGAAGTCACCCGTCTCCTCCTCCTCCTCTTCCGATGAGATCTCAATGGGAATGTCATCATCCTGTCTTGGTGGGGGTGGATGTGGCACTCTGGTGATGGAATGACTTGCAAGTAGCGTGTTAACGCCAGCATCATTCAAGACTTTGCTCACCACTTTAGCTTCAACAGTTGGCACTTCAGCTTTTCTTGATCGACTCCGCTTTGAATTGTTGGTCATTGCTGGTCTGCAGGAGTTGGTGAACATCCAAAAGGACTCTTCAATGCCAGATAGACATGCGTCTAAATCTTTTCCCCACCCTTCAAAGAGCATTGGGAATATTGCACTCCGAGTTCGAACATGCCCAACCAAAACTCCATAACGTCGCCCACATACTCGGCTGATGGATGGTCACCGAAAATGCCATAGAATTCTTCCACGGACAGTACGGTCTTGACATAGTCATGGTATGACACATTGCCACTGTCCCACGTCAGGCGATAGAACCATCTGGTTGATGAGTTGTTCTTGTCATCTACATCCACAATTGCTTCACGATGTACGGCAAACTGTCCCAATAGGCTTCTCTTGCACTTGCCTTTGATAATCTTCACAGGCAATCGGATGGCACCTTTATGGGAGACTTGTTTCAGAACATCACTACTCGTTCGGTACCCACCTACCATAGCCATAGCTGAGGTAACCATGAACTCCTTGAGATCCTGCGTAGCAGAAATCGTCCTCCAGTCGAGACTGGTGTTGTAGATGTTGATGAGGCGAGCGGCCACTGTGGCATCGACCTCATGTTCATTGAAGTTGGGGTTCTGGTCCTCATACGACGGCATTCGGTTCCAATTTGCAGCACAATTCAGACATGACTTGTACTTCTCAGTGTTCGTGTTCCACCCATTGCTATGAGGAGCTGCATCCTTGCATGATGCGCAGATCATCTCTGAGAGCGGATGGACTTCAAGCCAAAATGCATCTTGATCATAGTTGGGTTCCGGTCGGAAGACCCTCTTCTCACATCATTCCACCGGGTCTTCTTGTTCAACTTCTTGAGATCGATCATGCCACCTATGACTTGTGAAGAGTCTTTGTTCTCCTGCGTACCAGTCTCTGCGTCTCGTGGGACAACAGTAGGCCAGCTCACGCAATCTTGGATCGATAGCAGATCCAGGCCTGAATTGACTGGGTGAATGCACTCTTCATTGATGCTATGCATGATGCAATCATCAAGTCCACATAGGAGCATCATCTTCTGTCTGAACAACATATTTCCATGTATGCCCACATGATCTCTTTCTTCTCCCCCTGCTTCCAGAAATGCGGATCTCCTCCACATGCGCGCATTCCTCTCCAGAACTTCTCATTCTTGGAGTGCAGAATTCCGACCGATCGTAGTCGAGTCGCCAACTCCTCCACCAAGGGTGTAATCGATGTTTTGGAACCAAGGAAGTTCGCATCATTCAGGAGACTCACGAAGAGCGGTGTCGGTGACAAGACCTGCAGTTCTTCAATGAAGCTTGCTACTCGATCAACGTAGTTGACCACTTCCTCGAACCGCCTTTCATGACCTTTGATGAATGTGTTGAATGAGAGCCATATGTGCACTGTCGTGTTTTTTTGTTCTCGCTTCAATTTCATGAGAAACTCAGCTGCTGAGGTGAACAAGCTGTAGAAAGCTTCCGGCTTCCGCATTAAATTGCGTTGTTCATAGGCCATCTGGAACACTTTGAAGGCTTTCACACCGATGTTTTGCACTCCAGTTTCAATGTCGTGCACCGATCCTTGATTCGATCTCGTATAATACGTTATACACCGATCCTTGATTCGATCTCGTATAATACGTTAGGTCGGTCACCAGCACGGTGTCAGTGGATCGAACATCACCTCCAAGTTGATCCCAGGTCGGTAGCCAAGGCGTCTCAATCACTGCCTGTCCAATGGAATTCCTCAGTTGCTTGATCATCGAGCGAGCTTTGTTGGAGAAGAGTAACCATCATGAGGACTTCAACCACTGGGTGGGAATGATCCACAACGGAGTATATTCGTCTTCATTGCTACATGGTGGTATAGCCTGAGCCACTCACGGTCACTTGCGTTGGTCATTGCATGTTTCTCCCCTCAGGACTGATTCAGTGACGATCCCATACCTAGTCGCTGCATAGAATGTTAACCTTCTGAGGTGTTGACGCCACCCAATGTTCAGCCCATACATGCTTGTTGCTTGGGGGCCCTCGACCAACGATGGGACGTACAGATTCG
This sequence comes from Symbiodinium sp. clade C Y103, assembly GCA_003297045.1. NCBI lineage: Eukaryota > Dinophyceae > Suessiales > Symbiodiniaceae > Cladocopium > Cladocopium sp. clade C. The sequence continues at coordinate 455,024 of BGPT01000101.1, forward strand.
CTCCTGCAATCAAAACAACCTCACTTTGATGTCCCGTTGATGGTAGTCTCTTGCCTCATGGGTCGTTGCTGAAATCCCATTCGGAAACCTTCGACCTACCCATTCTTCAGACGGAACATAGTTCGGGTCATCATGTTGTTCTTGTCCTTGAGCACTGGACGTTCTTTCAGTCCTGTGAGGTGGAGGGGTGCTCGGCTGCTGTGGCATCCTGTTTGGTTGAGGTCGAGGGCCATCACGTGGTGAACGGCTACCTCGTGCAGCGGCTTCAGCTCGACTCTTCTCTTCCTCTGTCATGAAGTCTTCACTCGGATCGATCCATTCGGGGTACTCATATGGGCTCGTGTCAGTGTCCTCTGGAAGCCGGTTGTCTCCAAACTCTAATGGCAATTTGCAGTTCTCGAAGCGATGAGCTTCGGCAACAGTTGCTCCCTGAGTATCCGACATCTTGGTCGCAAATTCAGTGAATGCCTTCATACACTCGCTTCTTGCCTTCCTCATGAAGTAGTTCGCACCCTCTTCAGCGATATACTCACATTGAATCCCCTCTTGAGCAAGATATCATCAGGAATGTCATGACTCAGGGTAACTTCATTCTGCAAATTTTGACAGAGCGTCACCTTCCAGTATGTATCAATCCTCTCATGTGCTTTGATCTTCATTCGCTCAAGTCGTGTGGTCAAAGCGATGATACACATGAGATTGTTCTGAGCCGCTGATCTTCCTTTGCCATGATCCCTCACTGTGCCAGCAAAATCAAGCATGACGTCTTGGAGGATGATCTTCTCGTTGGGGAAGTTCATGTTGTGAAACCTCAAGGCTAGTCCAAGATAGTTCACTTCTTTCTTCAACAATTTCTTTACATCCTCGTAGTACTGGTTGGGGTCCTCACTTCCGGGGTTGATCTGCATGATTTCCCTCATGATCTTGGTATAGTCACCAGTGCGCGTGACTGCCAACCACGACCCTGGGTGAGGCTCTGATTCGATCACCGTGGCAAGTCCATAGAGCTGAATACGTCCTGCTAGAAACTTCTCAACTTCTGTGACCGGATCCACTTCATTCATAGGCTTGGGTACGAGTTGCAAGCACACCACACCCCAGAACTCGTCGAAGCGGTGGTACATGTCCTCGTCAAGGAATGGGGCTGCTGCAGCTGGTCCACGACAAGCGTTATGGAATACCTTCAGGAATCGTTCCCCTTTCCTAATGAATTGGGCGCCGCTACATGTTTTCTCTCCATCTTTACAACATTTCATCATGCTGTGAAGAAGGTGAACGGCTTTTCCAGTGAAGGATTCATTGAATCTGCTGTTCGCAAACTGAGCCCGGTAGACTATGATTGGGGGCATCCCAAATTTGATCCAGTCTCTGGCTACTGCATCGGTGATTGCGTTCTCGAAATGTCCACGAGAGTCCTTGATCTGAGGAGGAACACCACGGGTCAATCGTCCTTCTCTGACATTCTGCAATGTTTTCAGAGCTACTCTGATTCTGACTTGCGAAAATTGTTCTTCCTGTCCAAACTCCTCCGCAGGTCTGCTAGCCATCTCTCTCAACAGACAGCACAACAAGCGTAGCTCGATTGCGCAGTCGAAGGCGAAAGGGTCAGGCCAATGCGATGAGTATCGATCTCGTAGAGGACCGAATCTCGGGATCTGCAGGCAAGAGCAAAGGATGCACGAGACGGCACGGGCGAAGAGTGAAATCCAAGGATCCTCACTTCGACATGCACAGACCGTCGTCGTTGACCTCTTGAAAGGACGTCTGCGGTGCTTCAAAGAATCAAGTGATGTGGCCTCACCACGTTCCATGTCTTCAAGTTTCACCGATCTCCACCGTTTTGATACTTCTATATTCACTGATGTCTGGTTTCTGACGACATGATCATTGATACCTCTCATTATGATCTTGGCGATCCACTTGGTATATATCTATGTTTTCTTCGTCTCTCTTCCAGCACACTCTGCATGTTCATGACTGTGATCACAAGTACGTTTCAGTTTAGGAAAGGACACCCCCCAGCTAACGATCTTCCAAGGTTTCTTGATCGGTTTGGGAGTGTCTTGATGCTGTACGTGATTTTAAGACATACATGCAACCATCAAACTTGTGTGTATGACATACAGTTCCATCTACAAGTTGAATCATCCTCTCATCTTTCCAGTAGTCACAACCCCTAGGCAATTCAAGAAGTGCAGGCGATCCCAAGTTGATCAATTCACTCAACAAGTCTGCGAACTCTTCCCACAACGCCCAGAAGATGTGCTTCTTTGCATTCGATGAGATGCGATGTCTCTTCACTCACCCATCGGTTGATTCGCTTCCATGGGGAACCACCTGCGCAAGGGCCTGCAAAGAACACTGTATCAAGCTTGGTCCTTATGCATCGTCTGGCTTTACTACGTCCATATGGAGAGAGAAGGTCATCATCTTCCGTGATAGGAACAACATGAAACTTGATGTCATCTTTCATGGTGTTCTGCAAGAGTGTGAACCAATTCCTCTCTTCCGAACATAACAAGACGAAGCACGGAACAGCTCGTGGAACTTCGATCAAGTTGATGGTAAGGGAATGCTTTGCGAATTTGGATGTCATCATGTCACAGGCTGATTTGGCGAAAGAAAATTCAAGTGTCCGATTCTGCTGTTCTCTCCAGAAAATGACATTGACTACAGGAGACTCAACCTCATGTTTGCTCACGACGATGTCATATTGGTATGGAATGAAGACGTGACTCAACGGGATCACAGCAAGGTCTACACAATGTCTACACAATGTGATGACTCCACTATTGATCTTATATCTTGGCATTGGCGAGTACCTTAAATCATGTCTTCCCTGTCCAAAACTCATTTGATTTGTTGGTGTTTTCCATGTTGTCGCCCTTGTATCTCCAAACATCCTTGACTACCCTCGTGTTGGTATGGAACTTCTGTTCCGTTTCCCTTTCATCACATATGATCCTGGGGTCACAAGGACAGTCTTCGCAATCCTGTGGTACGAAATTTTGCCTTCTCGGAGTTTGATGAATTCTGATCAAAGTCTCATGGCCATCCCATTCCCAATAATCTTTACATTTCTTGGCATATTCAGTCGATTTACGGGCAGCCGTGGTACATGGAATCGAGTCAGTGATCTCAAAATCCGGTTGAACATTGGCCCCAACGGCTTGTGTATGCCACCCCTCACCCCCCCCATGAACAAGGCGCATAAGCGTGTTGATCACACGAGTGGCAGGCTGCAAACATTGGTGAATGGGACGACGAGCAGAAGACTTGGATGTCTGAGCGTCTAAAAACAAAGGATCAACCGAGAACATCAGCATCGCGGAAGATCGAAAGACAGAGGCAACAGAGAACTGGCAGCTACACTGTGCGACTCCCGTAGGGAAGAGGCCGGGGCAAAACTATCAGGCACTGGATCGGACAACCTCCCCTGTATGAGAAAGGCGGCAGGCACTGTGGCAGGAACATGACCAGAAAACAATGGCTTTCCATCAGGTGAATGATACTGAAAACATGCTCTTTCGACACACTTGTCAAAACGGATTGCCTGTTCCGGTGGTGATGCTCGATCCTCAACTTTCGTCCATACACCGTTCATCAGTGTCCAAGTGGACCTGAGAAGACCTGTAGGTGTAATCAAACCCGGAGGTTTCGGACGGTAAAAGACGGGCTGTTTGACAACAAAGATTGGATCCATCCCCGGCAAACATTGGAGTTTCTCTTTGCTTGTAAGTCCCTTCCTATAAACTTCAGGTGGTAAGACCGGAGTCTGAGTATAGGGGAAATTGGGAATGTCATCAGTCTTGGTTTGAAAGACCTGGCGTGTAGTCATATCAACGTCCAAACTAGGTTGTAACATATCCAAGACTTCTTTGCTGGCAAGGTCCGATGGTTCCACTAGATTGATGAGCATACAAGCTTTCTTCCATGCCATAGGGTTCTTGAATCCTTTAGTATGAATGTCGGCTGCCATTTTAGCAGTGATTTCGTAGATCAATACAAAATGATCTTGTTGGAAGTGTTCATGCATGGAGGCAATGGATATTCCATGCGTGCGCTCCAAATGTCGCATGGTGGGATTCCTACCAGATCTGACGACACCAATCATTCCTTGATTATCATCATGAAACAGTAGGCGTGGCATGCGTTTAGCCAAAACTTTCCACAGGCTTATTGCTGGGATTCCTAAGGTATGTAGGGCAGTATCTGCAGCTACAATTTCGGCTTCAGGGGTGGAATGACTAACGCACCCTTGTCGCTTACTTCCTCCGGCGGGGGGAAATCTGGTATACTTTCCTTGTACATGAAGGTGCGATCCCGACGTAGATCTAAGGGACTGTGCATAACCAGCGAAGTCTGCGTCTGCGAACAAACCGAATGCTATCTCCTCTATTTTGTCTCCTACCCAGCCGGTCATTTTGAGGGACAGTGTTGAATTCACACTTCTCGGACATTCGTCTCAAAAGTCACGCGAGCGTGTGAGACCGGCGCCCATGCCGTCGAGTATTTCGTGAGCATGTGGGCCGTTTCCGAAAACTAATGAAATGCAGGCACCCGCAAGGCTCAAGCAGACTCGGCCATTAAAGCCTGGACAGTCAAACCGTGCACCAAACGTGCGAACAGACTTGACCTTGGTCAAATATGTTGTCCAAGGAACAGCCACACCCGACCGTAGGATGGCATCGAACGTACGCTTCCAAGTACGGAACATCGTCACGAACGAAGGGAGCGCAAATTCGAGTGAAGGGTCATCCTGAACCCTAAACCCAGTCATGATAGTACAAAAAGGGTGGGAGCGAACCCGTATCATGAACAAAACCCCAAAACATTTCGATCCAAGACGTATCTTGGAGAGGGCCAAGACCTTCGGCAAAACCAGAAGGAGCCCACCGGATCTCCCGAATCCAATTAGGAAGGGATTGTGCAAAGCCTTGGTGGCAAACAGAAGGGGCAGTCCCGACCGGGATGGTCGGTGAAACGGACGGACCGGTCAACCTGACAGAAGAAAGCACAACCGCTGGCCTAACAACGGGTGCATCCCGGTCATTCGCAAACAGCAAGCCGACGCCAGCTTGAAACTGGTGCAAAGTGCGTGCGAGCCTGGAAAGCCGCAAAAAATCCTGCACAGCAGTCTTGTGGCGACAAGTGTGTTCGGGACCTGCCCATGGAATTTCCCGTCGTGAGCTTGCATGCAGCTTCGGTGCTCAAGGAGACATTGGTGGCTGTTTGGGTTCGGATAGCCGAGAAAATCAATCGACCTTCGCAAGAAGGGACAGGAGAGCTCACGAAAGCGGTGATCGACCAACAAGACGCTGAATCCACCTCCGAAGCCGAGCTGTTGGGCTGGGGAGAGAATGCTGCAGCAATCGAGAAGTTGCAAGTGGGAAGTCTGTATACTACATCTGCGGCGTCGGCGCCGTGGCGCCCAACGAAAAAAACGGCTTCAATCTGCGGTGGACGAAGCACGCAAGGGCAGAGGATGTCACAGAAGGAATTCAAACTGTCTTGCGCAATGCCAAAGGAACAATCAGACAACTGTCTGTGCGACCAGCCCACACGCCCGGAACGCTGCAGACCCGCAACTACGCTGACATGTCAGCGGTCTACGTGTCTGCGGCCACGCTGTGGCATTTCATTCCAAGCAGTGGAACAAGAAAGTTTTCGCCAGACGAGGTCTAGGAGATCCCGTGGAATGCTCCGTGATGTCCGCCAGGGCACGGAATGCGACTGGCATTATCTCGGATGCAGACAGTGTCGGAAAAAAGATTGCAGAGAACATGGTCAGGATTACATTCCTTGCTATGCCCTCGGGGCCACCATCATGGACCACACTAACAACCGTCGACGTGAAGATGTTCACGACCGCATTTCAGATGTTCTTGGCGGCCGCAAGGCATGGAGACAAAAGCGCGGTGATTGCGGATCAGAAAAAAGTCTTGAAGGAATTGCAAACCAAAAGGTGGTCTTTGAAATGTATTTGGCTGAAGAAGCAGCCTATCAGAGCCGTGGTGCTCGCTACGAGATCGAAACTGTTTCGGTGCAGGAGATGGACCTCTCATTTTCGGGCTTGGACCGGCCATTGTTTTCGATCCAGTCCGGCGGCTGCCGACCGGGCGCGAAGCCGCTGGCGTTGGAGGAAATCATGGTGGACGCCGCCGATTAGGTCACCACTGCCGATGGGACCTTGGTCGAACTTGCAGAACTCTTGTGCGGTTCAGGAACAAAGCACCAACAGACCAGGCAGGGCGAACAAGGCCTGCGAATCATTTTCTCGGCCACGGACTTGGCGAGTCGCACCAAGGCCCTTGAGTGCGATCTGCTGTGGGTTGTCTCCTTTGACGAGATGATTGCAATTGTTCGCCTGGATGCTAAGATTCCGTATCGCGTGATTGCGCGGCCCAATGTTGCTGCAGGCAAACAGAAAATAGCCTATTGGCAGGTGGCTTGGTTTTGGCCGGCAACTGACCTTGAGATCGACACGTGGCTCGCGCGCAAGCACTGGCAGGAGCAAAGGCCAGACACCAGCACATGCGCGCGCGCGCGCGCTAGAAGAAGCGCCTGCTGCAACCCCGGCAAAGAGATCGACAGTCCCTGGCATCGCCGTCGTATCAAGCGCCTCCGCACACAAGCAAGGCCGCGCATGAAAAGTGATGAAGCGAGAACAGAGGCAATGTGTAACTGTGGTGACTTGTCGCGTGGCTGTACTGCCCGCGAAAGCTGACCCGGTGACGCTCGCCGCACAGCTGTGCTGCTTGCGGTGGGTTCAGGGACTGAGGCATTGGCGCGCAAGGCTGTGCTGCCTGCGCATCACGAGTCCTGTGTCGACAATGCTCGCGCGTGAAAAAAAAAGAGTGGCTGCTCCAACAAAAAACTGGGGTCTTGTCGCAAAGCACATGTTGTCTGTGAGAACTTCTCTAAGTGCCGTGTGTGAAACAATGCTGTGTCTAAAAGGTTGCTGTCTGTAAAAGCTTCTCTGAATAAGAAGTTGCTGTGTGTAAAAGGTTGCTGAGTCTACAAGATTTTCTGTGTAAAGACTTCTTTGTGTAAAAGCTTCTCTGTGTGTAAAAGCTTCTCTGTGTAAAGCCTTCTTTGTGTAAGAGCTTGTCTGTGTAAGAGCTTCTCTGTGTAAAGACTTCTTTGTGTGAAAGATTGTGTGTGTGTGTGAAAGTTTCTCTCTGTAAGGACTTCTCTGTGTAAAAGCTTCCAAGTGTAAAAGCTTCTCTGTGTAAAGGCTTGTTTGAGAAGAACTGGCATGCGAAGAGCGGTGAAGAGCTTAGAAGACCTGCGTTGAGACAACCTGAGAAGAATTCAGATGACATTTGAGAAGATGAGAACAGTTGTGATCAGCTGAGAAGAGTTGAGAAAAGAAGACTCGACATGAGATGAAATGAGCTGAGATGAATGAGATGAGATGAGCTGAAAAAATACATTGAGAAGACACGACATGAGATGAGATGAGCTCAGATGCAATGGACCATGTCCGAGAATAGCTGCACCTGNATGAGATGAGATGAGCTGAAAAAATACATTGAGAAGACACGACATGAGATGAGATGAGCTCAGATGCAATGGACCATGTCCGAGAATAGCTGCACCTGAGAATAGATGAACTGAGAAGAGATGAGATAAGCTCAGATGACATTTGAAGAGATGAGAACAGTTGTGATCAGCTGAGAAGAGTTGAGAAAAGAAGAGAAGACATGAGATGAAGTGAGATGAGATGAAATGACATGAAACGAGATGAAATGAGATGAAAGGAAAAACATTGAGAAGACACGACATGAGATGAGATGGGATGCAATGGACCATGTCCGAGAATAGCTGCGAGACGAGATTGAAAGCGGCACGAAAAGCTGAGAAAAGGTGGGAAGAGATGAGAATCGTGTCAACAAAGTCGAGAGGAGATGGGAACACTGAAGCAAGATTATGACGAATGCGCTAAGCAGAGTTGCGATGCTGTGATTCTTCGCGCCAGCTCCTATAGGCAAAACTTGTGTTTCGATCCTATAGTCTTAAGCTTCTCTTCTTTTGGAAACTTCCNAGTTGCGATGCTGTGATTCTTCGCGCCAGCTCCTATAGGCAAAACTTGTGTTTCGATCCTATAGTCTTAAGCTTCTCTTCTTTTGGAAACTTCCGCCACTCGCCTCGTGCGAGTTTTACTTCTGCTTTTTTATGTATATACCAGTAGTTCCCGCACGAGGCGGGGCGGAAGTTGCCTTAGGGATATACTATAAGACCTTTTTCATCTATAGAACTTGCTTGCGCCGTGCGTGAGNCGCACGAGGCGGGGCGGAAGTTGCCTTAGGGATATACTATAAGACCTTTTTCATCTATAGAACTTGCTTGCGCCGTGCGTGAGCCAAGCCCGTGCGTGCATGCGCTGCGCACATGTGCTGCGCTGTTGAAACAATGTCGCAGATGAAAGTCCAGACTTCACACTCAACACTCTGCACTTCACACTTCACACTTCACACTGCGCTCTTCACACTCCACACTCCCCACTTCACACTCCACACCTCACACTTCATGCTGCACTCTCCACACTCCACGCTTCACACTTCACACTGCCTCTTCACACTCCCCACTTCACATTTCACACTTCCCACTTCACACTCCCCACTTCACACTTCAAACTTCACACTGCACACTCCACACTTCACACACTTCACACTTCACACTGCACTTTGGACACTCAAGACTTCACACGTCACACTCCACACTCCCCACTTCACACTTCACACTCCACACTTCACACTTCACGCTGCACTCTGCACACTCCACACTTCACACTTCGCACTGCACTCTTCACATGCTCTCTTTACAGTCCATACTTTACACTTCACACTTCACACTCCACACTTCACACTTCACAGTGCGCTCTTAACACTCCACACTTCATACTGCGCTCTTCACACTCAAAACTTCGCACTTCACACTGCACTCTGCAGACTCCACACTCCCCACTTCACATTTCACACTTCCCACTTCACACTCCCCACTTCACACTTCAAACTTCACACTGCACACTCCACACTTCACACTTCACACTGCACTCTTCACACTCAAGACTTCACACGTCACACTCCACACTCCCCACTTCACACTTCACATTCCACACTTCACACTTCACGCTGCACTCTGCACACTCCACACTTCACACTTCGCACTGCACTCTTCACATACTTCACACTTCACACTGCACACTCCCTACCTCAATCCCAACTCACCTCTTCTCATCTCACCCCATCTCTTCTCATATGGCATCTAAGCTTGCAAAAGGCACTTCCCAGTACTACTTCGTACTGCAAAGCTTGCACAAAGCACTTCCCAGTACCACTTCGTACTACAAACCTTGCACAAAACACTTCTGAGTACTACTTCGTACTACAAAGACTTACAAAGCTTGCACAAAGCACTTCCCAGGACTGCTTCGTTCTACGAGGCTTGCACAAAGCACTTCCCAGTACTACGTTGTACTACAAAGCTTGCACAAAGCATTTCCCAGGACTACGTTGTACTACAAAGCTTGCACAAAGCACTTCCCAGTACTACGTTGTACTACAAAGCTTGCACAAAGCATTTCCCAGCACTATACGTACTACAAGGCTTGCACAAAGCACCTCCCAGTACTGCTTCGTACTACGAGGCTTGCACAAAGCACTTCCCAGTACTACTTCGTACTACAAAGCTTGCACAAAGCACTTCCCAGTACTACTTCGTACTACAAAGCTTGCACAAAGCACTTCCCAGGACTACGTTGTACTACAAAGCTTGCACAAAGCATTTCCCAGTACTACGTTGTACTACAAAGCATGCACACAGCACTTCCCAGGACTGCTTCGTACTACGAGGCTTGCACAAAGCACTTCCCAATACTACTTCGTACTACAAAGCTGGCACAAAGGACTTCCCAGTACTACTTCGTACTACAAAGCTTGCGCAAAGCACTTCCCTGTACTACGTTGCACTACAAAGCTTGCAAAAAGCACTTTCCAGTACTACTTCGTACGTCAAAGCTTGCACAAAGCACTTCCCAGTACTACTTCGTACTACAAAGCTTGCACAAAGCACTTCCCAGTACTACTTCGTAGTACAAAGCTTGCATAAAGCACTTCCCAGTACTACGTTGTACTACAAAGCTTGCAAAAAGCACTTTCCAGTACAACTGTGTACTACAAAGCTTGCACAGAGCACTCTCCAGTATTACTTTGCAGTACAAAGCTTGCACAAAGCACTTCTGAGTACTACCTCGTACTACAAAGACCTACAAAGCCTGCACAAAGCACTTCCCAGTACTACGTTGAACATCGTTGAACTACAAAGCTGACACACAGCACTTCCCAGGACTGCTTCGTACTACCAGGCTTGCACAAAGCACTTCCCAGGACTACTTCGTTCTACAAGGCTTGCACAAAGCACTGCCCAGTACTACTTCGTACTACAAAGCTTGCACAAAGCACTTCCCAGTACTACGTTGCACTACAAAGCTTGCAAAAAGCACTTCCCAGTACTGCGTTGTACTACAAAGCTTGCACAAAGCCCTCCCAGTACTACTTCGTACTACAAAGCTTGCACAACGAAGCTTTTACATATCGCAAGCTTTTACACACACCAAGCTTTTACACAGAGGAGCTTCTAAACACAGCAAGCTTTAACACACACACACACACATTATGACATACCCATTTACACACAACAAGCGTTTTTTACACACAGCTACCTTTTACACACAGCTACCTTTTGCACAGAGAAGCTTTCACACACACAGCAACCTTTTACACACAGCAACTTTTTACACACAGCAAACTTATAAACGGAGAAGCTTTTACGCACCGCAAACTTTTACACAGAGAAGCTTTTACACAGAGAAGCTTTTTGCACACAGAAGCTTTTACACAGAGAAGCTTTTACACACAGCAAGCTTTTACACACAGCAAGCTTTTACACACAGCACGCTTTTACACAGAGAAGCTTTTACACACAGAAGCTTTTACACAGAGAAGCTTGTACACAGAGCTTTTTACACAGAGCTTTTTACACAGAGAAGCTTTTACACAAAGAAGCTTTTACACAGAGAAGCTTGTACACAGAGCTTTTTACACAGAGAAGCTTTTACACAAAGAAGCTTTGACACAGAGAAGCTTNCAAAGAAGCTTTTACACAGAGAAGCTTGTACACAGAGCTTTTTACACAGAGAAGCTTTTACACAAAGAAGCTTTGACACAGAGAAGCTTTTACACAGAGCTTTTTACACAGGGAAGCTTTTACACAGAGAAGCTTTTACACAGAGAAGCTTTTACACAGAGCTTTTTACACAGAGCTTTTTACACAGAGAAGCTTTTACACAAAGAAGCTTTTACACAGATAAGCTTGTACACAGAGCTTTTTACACAGAGAAGCTTTTACACAAAGAAGCTTTGACACAGAGAAGCTTTTACACAGAGTAGCTTTTACACAAAGAAGCTTTTACACAGAGAAGCTTGTACACAGAGCTTTTTACACAGAGAAGCTTTTACACAAAGAAGCTTTGACACAGAGAAGCTTNCAAAGAAGCTTTTACACAGAGAAGCTTGTACACAGAGCTTTTTACACAGAGAAGCTTTTACACAAAGAAGCTTTGACACAGAGAAGCTTTTACACAGAGTAGCTTTTACACAGAGAAGCTTTCACACACAGCAACCTTTTACACACAGCAACTTTTTACACACAGCAAACTTATAAACGGAGAAGCTTTTACACACTGCAAACTTTTACACAGAGAAGCTTTTACACAGAGAAGCTTTTTGCACACAGAAGCTTTTACACAGAGTAGCTTTTACACAGAGAAGCTTTCACACACTGCAAGCTTTTACACAGAGAAGCTTTTACACAGAGAAGCTTTTACACAGAACCGTTTTTACACGTGATTGCGCCAGAAATTGCTGCTCCAAAACCGGATCTCGACGCCGAAGACAAAAAGAACACGATTTTGAAGGCTTTTAAAAACACTTTTAATAGGAAAATCACCACCCCCAAAATGGAGNGCTCCAAAACCGGATCTCGACGCCGAAGACAAAAAGAACACGATTTTGAAGGCTTTTAAAAACACTTTTAATAGGAAAATCACCACCCCCAAAATGGAGAAAATCTGCTGACAAGTCACCATCACAACCTAGGTGCAGCCATTCCAATACGATTTACNAAAACACTTTTAATAGGAAAATCACCACCCCCAAAATGGAGAAAATCTGCTGACAAGTCACCATCACAACCTAGGTGCAGCCATTCCAATACGATTTACGATGTCCAGCTGCAAAACACACTAGTATTACGCACGCAGCCGTGGCACCAAGGAACCTTGTCGCAGCCATTACAATGCGATTCCCAAACACTGAATTGCAAAATACAACAGAACTACGCACAACGGCGCCAGAAATTGCAGCTCCAAAACCGGATCTCGACGCCGAAGACAAAAAGAACACGATTTTGAAGGCTTTTAAAAACACTTTTAATAGGAAAATCACCACCCCCAAAATGGAGAAAATCTGCTGACAAGTCACCATCACAACCTAGGTGCAGCCATTCCAATACGATTTACCATCCACTGATTCCACCAGCGCATAGAACTACCTACACACAAACACATCCAAAGCACCTTGAAGCCACAGTTATAGCGCGGCAAGAAAAAAACAGCAAAACGAACGGTCCGCAACCGTCGCACACACGAGGTACCCTTCATCGACTTTACCCGATAAAACACAATGTTTCGTGCCGCGGCTACCTCCCAGAAACATATCCCATGCAACATGCATGCAGCCATTACACTGCGTTTTGCAACATCCCGTACCAAACCCGAATGTATCTACGCACATGGCACCACAACATGCGACCATCNTCCCATGCAACATGCATGCAGCCATTACACTGCGTTTTGCAACATCCCGTACCAAACCCGAATGTATCTACGCACATGGCACCACAACATGCGACCATCATGCAGCAATTCCAATGCAATCTGCGACCACCGATTCCACCAACGCAAAGAACTACCTACACACAAACACATCCAAAGCACCTTNCAACATGCGACCATCATGCAGCAATTCCAATGCAATCTGCGACCACCGATTCCACCAACGCAAAGAACTACCTACACACAAACACATCCAAAGCACCTTTTGAAGCCACAGTTACAGCGCACCAAGAAAAAAAACATCAAAACGAACGGTCCGCAACCGTCGCGCGCCCGAGGTACCCTTCATCGCCGCCGGAAGCCACTTTACCCGGTAAAAACACATGTTTCGTGCCGCGGCTACTTTCCAGAAACATGTCCCATGCAACATGCATGCAGCCATTACACTGCGTTTTGCAACATCCCGTACCAAACCCGAATGTATCTACGCACATGGCACCACAACATGCGACCATCATGCAGCAATTCCAATGCAATCTGCGACCACCGATTCCACCAACGCAAAGAACTACCTACACACAAACACATCCAAAGCACCTTGAAGCCACAGTTACAGCGCGGCAAGAAAAAACATCAAAACGAACGGTCCGCAACCGTCGCATACACGAGGTACCCTTCATCGCCACCGGAAACCACTTTACCCGATAAAACACAATGTTTCGTGCCGCCGCTACCTCCCAGAAACATATCCCATGCAACATGCATGCAGCCATTGCAATGTGATTAGCAACCACGGATTCCAAAACACTCTAGAACTGCGCACGCACGAATCTACTCACAGTCACCACTTCCCTTCAGTCACCCCTTTGTTCAGTCACCACTTCTCTAAGTCACCACCACTTCTTTAAGTCTCCACTGCCCTTAAGTCACCACTTCTCTAGGTCTCCACTTCTCTAAGTCACCACTTCTCGAAATCACCACTTCTCCAAATCACCACTTCCCTTGTGTCATCACTTCTCAAAGACACCACTTCTCTAAGTCACCACTTCCCATCAGTCACCACTTCTTTAAGTCACCACTTCTCTACGTCACCACTTCCCTTCTGTCATCACTTCTCTAAGACACCACTTCTCTAAGTCACCATTTCCCTTCAGTCACCACTTCCCTTCAGTCACCACTTCTCTAAGTCACCACTTCCCTTATGTCATCACTTCTCTAAGACACCACTTCGCTAAGTCACCACTTCCTTTCAGTCACCACTTCCCTTCAGTCACCACTTCTCTAAGTCACCATTTCCCTTCAGTCACCACTTCTCTAAGCCACCACTTCCCTTATGTCATCACTTCTCTAAGACACCACTTCTCTAAGGCACCACTTCCCTTCAGTCACCACTTCTCTAAGTCACCATTTCCCTTCAGTCACCACTTCTCTAAGTCACCACTTCTCTAAGTCACCACTTCCCTTCAGTCACCACTTCTCTAAGTCACCACTTCCCTAGGTCACCACTGTATTGTCACTGCATTGAATTTCATTCGTAACTCGGAAGATTGCTTCCCAACTTCCTTTGACCAGTAGTACCGCACAAGGCGGTGGCGGAAGTTGCAAAGATAAGAAACCTATAGGAGAGGTTGGTTGCTGTGAAGGATGGCTGGCAGAGCGAACCCACTGATGGATCGAAATGTGGTTGGACTGTCGCGCGATCTATCGGTCTATTTCTATTCATCTGTTCATGTAAATGCCTATCTATCTGTTTATCTATCTGGCTTTCTTTTTAGCTGGCTATCTGTCTATCTCCTTATTTGTCTATCTATCCATCTGTCCATCTGTCGGTCTTTCCATCTGTCTGTCAATGTTTCTCCCCGTTTATCGTTTATTTCTCTGCCTATCTGTCCTTCTTTCCTCTTTGATTATCAAACTACCTAACTACCTATCTGCGTAGCTATTTTTCTATCTGTGTGTCTGTTTCTCTCCCTGCTTATCTATTTGTGAAGGCTTGAAAACCAAGCTTGTCTGCGAACCGTCCTGGTAGTTGCAAGCTCAAAAACGAAGCTCTTCTGCGAGACTTCCTCCATTTTCCACGTGGACAACATCAAAAACGGATAATTTCTGTTAGACGTCCTCCATTTTCCAAATTGTTAACATCAAAAACAAAGCTTGTCGCGAGACTTCCTCGCTTTTTTGAAGCTGACAACATCAAAAACGACGCAATTCTGCGAGGCTTCCTTCAAAAATGGAAAGTTGTGTGCAGCTGATGGCCTCGTACTAACGCGTTTTGCGATTTTTCCACTCCATCTCTCTAAAGTACCGCGCTTGTCACGAAAAAGTGAAGCCAGGTCATAGGAAGTGCTGCACCTGTCACGCAAAATCATCTTAGAGAACCTGAAGATCTGATGCTCCGACATGCAACCCCTCTCAGGAAACCAGCCCCCGGACCTCTTAACATGTCTGCTAGATGTGTCTTTTGTATTGCGCCTGCCATGCGAAATGCATCTTTTCAGATCCTCTTCACATGTCCCACGCCTGCCACCCTTTTTGAAAATGGTACAAACCCACACGTTTAGCTCGCTTTTGACAAGGTGCAGAATCCCTAGCACCTGCCACACTAAATTATACGATTGAACGTGCAAAAGTGTTCCGAACCCCTCAGTTTTTAACACTTTTGACTTCCAAATGTGCTTCACGCCACAGCGGCGTGCACTTTTTCAACATCTCAACTTCCAAAAGTGGTCCGACACTGAAATGCTTTGTACATTTTGACTTTGAAACCTGCTTCGCGCCACAACGGCGTGCACTTTTTTCCACATCTCAACGTCCAAAAGTGCTCCGAAGCTAAGCCTTTTGCTCATTTTCTCTTCCAAATGCGTTTGGCACCACACCGGCGTGCACTTTTTCGGCATCTCAACTGCCAAAAATACAAAAGTGCGTCGGACGTGAGGTGCTTTCTACATTTTGGCTTCCACATGTGCTTCGCGCCACAGCGCCGTGCTTTTTTTCGACATCTCAACTTCCAAAAGTGCTCCGAACATTTTTTTTGCAGTTGGACTTGCAAATGTGCTTGGCGCCACAACGGCGTGCAATTTTTGATCTCTCATGTCCCCAAATGGCTCCGCATCCGCCGCTTTAGCGAGCCTACTCTTCGACCCTCCGGAGCCACAAAGCATTGGAAAACATGGTGTTTCGCGACTTTCCTACCTTTTCGCGCACTTGCATCTTCTCTCTTCTGACTTTCTCCTGTCTGAGCTTCTCTCTTCTGTGGCTCTTCCCATCTTGGATTTTCCATCTGTCCATATTGTCGGAAGTTTGACTTCTAAACTCCCTGTGGTTAGTATAGACATTCTCAAATTCGACAAGTCTAGCAATATTAAGGAGCTGATTGACTGCATCCTGACGCTTCCAACATTCACCCATAAGTCACAGAGTTTGCTGAAAGAGCGGCACCCCGAAACCATCGGTGTTCCAATTGTTTATCACTCAAATGACAACTTGTAGTTGCCCATTTGAAGCCTCATGTGGTCTTCTCTGAAAATCGGCTACCCCAGTTGAAATTCATCCCATTGTCGCAACATGAAATTTGGCATGGGAGGTATCCTCTGGTCATCAAATATGGCTGGAAAATCCTCCGTTCTTTCACTCAACCTCCATAGCTACTCTTGGCTTCGTGCCAGGTGAAGGGCACCTCGCCAGTGCGCTCCGCGTGCCAGCGCGGCAATGGCAGCATTGCAACAGTTCCTGGGGACACCAAGCATTCTCGAATCTATTTCGATATTTCCCTGATAGTTTTCTCTATGTATCTGTATAGGGTAGGAAAATGTTTGGGTTTTCCCCTCCTTTAGTTTAAGGATTCTGGTTTGGATTTCTGGGTGTGCGTGTTTTCTACGCTATTTGCAGCATTTGGGAGCCTTCCATTTTGCATGATGTTTTGGAACAGTTGGGAACTGAAACCTTCAATTTTGCAAACTATTTGCAACCTTTTGCAGCTGCAAGATTCCATTTTGCATCCGATTTGCAACAGTCTGGAGTAGCAAACTTTCATTTTCAATGCTATGCAACATTTTGGAGCTGGAACCTTCAAATAGCATACAGTATGCAATATGCAGCTTTTTAAAGCTGGAATCTTCCAATTTTTCATGGTATTTGCAAGCTGTTGTGGGTTTTGGTTGCGGGGTGTTGTATGTTGTTGTTATTCTTGTTGCAGTTGCAGATGTAGCAGTTGTTGTTGCAGCTCGTAGTAGTCGTAGTGGCTGTAGTAGTTGTTGTAGATGTGTGCGGTGGTGCTATTGTTGTTACCTGAATTTTGCATAGTATTTGCAACATTTGGAGATAGAACCTTTCATGTCACATGGTATTTGCAGCATTCTTGAGTATGTTTTTGCTGCGTTTTCGAACTTCAACCTTCCAAATTGCATGGTATATGCAGTATTGTGAAACTGCGACCTTCTCATCTTGCACGGTAAATGCAATACTGTGAGACTTCAACCTTCCAATTTAGCATCAGACATTGTTGAGTGTTGACCTTCCATTTTAGGTGCTATTTGAAGCATTGCAAAACCTTAACTTGTTGACTGGTTCATGTACATCTCATTCAGCCTTTCTGGGCCTCATGGTCTTTCCACCAAGGCAATCAAAACAAATTAAACACAGAGAACACGCGGCATCTGGAAATAGAAATAGCTGGAGGGGAGCATGGGGGAAGGGTACAGCGGCCCAGCGCCTCGCACAAAGAACGCAGTTGTGGTTGTCCTTGTTCTTCATGCTTTTGTCGCGCTTGTTGCTCGCGTTGCTTTTGTTCATGTTATTTTTGTTGTTCTTGTTCTGGTGTCAGTTGTTCTTGCTGTTCTTGTTCCCGAGAGCATATGAGCGAAGGGTTCTTCTAACAGTGAAGGTCTGTCAAACACTTTCACATCTTCACATCTTCACATCCTCACATCTTCACATCTTCACATCTTCACATCTTTACATCTTCACATCTTCACATCTTCTCATCTTTACATCTTNGCGGGCAGTGCCGACGAGCCGTCACGAAACGTCAACCCTCTCGCACGAAACGAGGTTCGATCGTCAAAAACTGAAGTAAAATTGCGATTTCAACTGTGCCGGATGAACCCTTCTGGCACGAAACAAGGTTCGATCGTCAAAAACTGAGGTAAAATTGCGATTTCAAGGTGTCTGCTGCAACCCTTACGCACGAAACGAGGTTCGATCGTCAAACACTGAGGTAAAATTGCAATTTCAACTGTGCCGGATGAATCCTTCCCGCACGAAATGAGGTTCGATCGTCAAAAACTGAAGTAAAATTGTGATTTCAAGTGTCCTGGATGAACCCTTCTCGCACGAAACGAGGTTCGATCGTCAAAAACTGAGGTAAAATTGCGATTTCAAGGTGTCTGCTGCAACCCTTACGCACGAAACGAGGTTCGATCGTCAAAAACTGAGGTAAAATTGCGATTTCAAGGTGTCTGCTGCAACCCTTACGCACGAAACGAGGTTCGATCGTCAAAAACTACAGTAAAATTGCGATTTCAACTGTGCCGGATGAACCCTTCCCGCACGAAACGAGGTTCGATCGTCAAAAACTGAGGTAAAATTCCGATTTCAACTGTGCCGGATGAACCGTTCACGCACGAAACAAGGTTCGATCGTCAAAAACTGAGGTAAAATTTCGATTTCAACTGTGTGTAAGAGGGTCTGCGCGTAAAAGGAACTGTGTGTAACAGCGTCTGTGTGTAAAAGCGTCTGTGTGTAAAAGCGTCTGTGTGTATAGCGTCTGTGTGTAAAAGCTTCTGTGTGTAAAAGCGTCTGTGTAAAAGCGTCTGTGTGTAAAAGCGTCTGTGTGTAAAAGCGTCTGTGTGTAAAAGGGTCTGTGTGTAAAAGCGTCTGTGTGTAAAAGCGTCTGTGT
>BGPT01000101.1:474522-502654 GCA_003297045.1 Symbiodinium sp. clade C Y103
TGTGTAAAAGCGTCTGTGTGTAAAAGCTTCTGTGTGTAAAAGCGTCTGTGTGTAAAAGTGTTTGTGTGTAAAAGGGTCTGTGTGTAAAATTGTTTGTGTAAAACAGCCTGTGTGTAAAAGGGTCTGTGTGTAAAAGCGTCTGTGTGTAACGGTGCCTGTGTGTAAAAGGTGCCTGTGTGTAAAAGCGTCTGTGTGGAAAGGGTCTGTGTGTAAAAGATTGCAAAAGCGTCTGTGACGTCTTATTTCTCTCTGTCCATCTTCCCNTCTTCACATCTTCACATATTCACATCTTCACCTCATCGCATCCTCACATCTTCAAATGCTCACATCTTCATCTCTTCACATCACACATCTTTACATCTTTACATCTTCACATACTCCTCAATATCTTTTTATTTGCGCCTTGTTTATTGACATCTTCTTTCTTTGAGACATCTTCTTCTATTTCTCTCTCTATACTTCATGCTATACGATTTTCACAATTGCATATCTCACTATAATTCTCTTCGCTCTCGGGCCATCCGTCGTCTAGTTGTTTTTGTTGCTTTTGTTGTTCGTGTTCTCCTTATTGTTTTGGTTGTTCTTCTTCTTCTTCTTCTTCTTCTTCTTCTTCTTCTTCTTCTTCTTCTTCTTCTTCTTCTTCTTGTTCTTCTTCTTCTTCTTCTTCTTCTTGTCCTTGCTGTTCTTGTTGTTCTTATTGTAGCTGTAGCTGTGCTTTCAAGAAAGCAGGGGAACAGGCAAGCAAGCAAAGAGGCCAAAAGCCGGAATTAAAGAACCGGTTAACCCCACATGTCAACTTTTCCCAATAAGTTGCAACAGAAAGGTACAGATGGTATGGTAAAAGCGGAAGAGTGAAAGGGCAAGTGTGCAAAAGCTGTGTGTGACAGAGTTGTGTATGGAAAAGATTCATATTTGAAAGGATTGTAAGTGAAAGAGAACAACACAGTGTGTGTGTGTGTGTATGTGTCTGTGTGTGTGTCTCTGTGTGCGTGTATGTGTGTATGTGTCTGTGTATGTGTGTATGTGTGTGTGTATGTGTGTGTGTGTATGTGTGTATGTGTGTATGTGTGTATGTGTGTATGTGTGTATGCGTGTATGCGCGTATGCGTGTATGCGTGTATGTGTGTATGCGTGTATGCATGTATGCGTGTATGCGTGTGTATGCATGTGTATGCGTGTGTATGCGTGTGTATGCGTGTGTATGCGTGTATGTGCGTGTATGTGCGTGTATGTGCGTGTATGCGCGTGTATGCGCGTGTATGCGCGTGTATGCGCGTGTATGCGCGTGTATGCGCGTGTATGCGCGTGTATGCGTGTGTATGCGTGTGTATGCGTGTGTATGCGTGTGTATGCGTGTGTATGCGTGTGTATGCGTGTGTATGCGTGTGCATGCGTGTGCATGCGTGTGTATGCGTGTGTATGCGTGTGTATGCGTGTGTATGCGTGTGTATGCGTGTGTATGCGTGTGTATGCCTGTGTATGCCTGTGTATGCCTGTGTATGCCTGTGTGTGCGTGTGTATGCCTGTGTATGCCTGTGTATGCCTGTGTATGCCTGTGTATGCCTGTGTATGCCTGTGTATGCGTGTGTATGCGTGTGTATGCGTGTGTATGCGTGTGTATGCGTGTGTGTGCGTGTGTCTGCGCGTGTGTGTGTGCGTGTGTCTGCGCGTGTGTGTGTGTGTGTGCGTGTGTGTGCGTGTGTGTGTGTGCGTGTGTGTGCGTGTGTGTGCGTGTGTGTGCGTGTGTGTGCGTGTGTGTGTGTGTGTGCCTGTGTGTGCCTGTGTGTGCCTGTGTGTCCCTGTGTGTGCCTTTGTGTGCCTCTGTGTGCGTGTGTGTGCGTGTGTGCGCGTGTGTGCGGGTGTGTGTGCGCGTGTGTGCGCGTGTGTGCGCGTGTGTGCGCGCGTGTGTGCGCGCGTGTGTGCGCGTGTGTGCGCGTGTGTGCGCGTGTGTGCGCGTGTTTTTTTTTTCCACGCTCCTTTTTGACAGCAAAAAGTCTTGCGCGCGCCGCAGTTAAAGGTTAACTGGTTCCTTGATTGGAAGCTGGGCGCCTGGCTATGGGACAGCTCTCAAATTATTGATACGTTGATCAGAAGAAACAAAAACGTGCAGCATGACTAGAAGGACACACTGGCCTGGGTAGGAAAACCTCGTCCTTTTTTTTTCTCTCTTCTTGAGACTTCCAAGTTACACAATCATCGGGGCGGACTTCTTGGTGGTCCAGGCATCTTCTCGGGCCATCCCATACCTATTATGCTCATCAGGGAAAGGCTTCTTTTCGTGGCCACCCAATTCCTACCCAGATCCAGTGGTGAAAGCCAGATGCAAAGGAATTAGCAGCTGACCCACTCGAGGAGTTAAGCCGCATGTTGGCAATACCCACCTTTGTGGGGGCCATTCCACTTCCAGTCTTCTTGAGCGCACTCAAAAGGGAGCAATTGGTCACAAAATCGGAGCAGGGAGACCCACGTGAGGAGTTGACCCTGTCCAAGAGCCTGCATGTTGGTTCTCCCAACAGGAGTTGTCCACCTGAAGAAGTGCTTGCACTACATCATAGAGGCCAATTGGCCAAGATCTAAGAGCCGAGTCATGCAGCTATCCAACCACCCGCATTGTATAAATCATCCACATGGCACCACACTCATCGCAGAACGTGATCGGATACGATGAAAGCAAATAAAAACCGAAGTGAAGTGAGACAGGGTAACAAAAATCGTTTTTTTTTGAATCTTTTTGACCCAGCTTCTTTTCGTGGCTGGCCCCTGTTTATTTTTCAGAAGAATTAAGACTAATGGGGTGGCCCCGGGGTAAGGCCTGGCTTCTTTTGGTGGCCATCCCATTTGTTACCCTGTCACTCATCAGATTTCATGGTCAACAGACCCAACATGTCCTGAGCTCGTCGATCCGCATCCAGCTGTCCCTGTGAAATCGGCAGATCCAGCACATCCGGGGGGGTGCCCTGATCACGATGATATTCATGCAGTTCAAGTTCAGTCACTCGACTCAACCAAATCAACGTGATCGTCTCTGGAAACACAGGGGGGTCATACCAACACGGTCGCATGACCTGATTGTCGTTCACAAAGAGCCACTGGTACGGTGGTCCAGCTTCAAGGGGAGGTGGAGAAACCTTCAACATGGAGGTATAGTGTCCACTGGTATGATCACCCGCATGCGCTGACATGGCTACCACCTGATAGTCAACCCAGGTGACTTGCATGGTCGAGTCAACAAAGCATGGGAGGGAGACGCCCCAATGAACCCCCAATGGAGTGAAGTCTTTGACGAGATCTCCTTGTCCAGTTTTGCAGAACCTGTCTACATGCAGACAAACCAGGGCAGCTGCAGATGTCAAAGCTTGTGACATCCCATGTTCAAGATGCCAAGACCTGAGCAGGGAAGACAATGGCAGCACTCCATCAACGCAAAGCTCAGGGTCAATCTGTAATGTGAGTGGAGTCCATGAAGCACCACGATCAACAGTGCAGACTTTTGAACCCTGCATCAGACGTCTTTCCCAAGCACAGGAAATGGAGTGAGATGCAACCCAACTCAGCAGAAGCTGAGCAAATTCAGCGCAATCAGCTTGCCCCTCACCCTCATCAGCTGGCCACGTCAGCAAGAGCGCTTGGAACCAGGGCTGCAAGGCCAGATCTAAGGGCTGCGTCAGGTGTCGACGGAGCATGTCACTGAACAAGGCTGAAGTATGACCCCAATCATCAAAAGTGAAGGTTTCCCTTGAAACCAAAGCCCACATCATTGTGATCCAGGCTGAGTTTGCAAAGCAGAAAGTGCTGCGATTGCACAACGTCAGGGAGCTCAGGGCTCTGCGTACATCATGTCTCTGAGCTGCAGTCAAGACTGTGTTGTCTTGTGGCCCTGATGTTTCCCTTCGCCACGTCCTTTGCCCTTCTGTGCCAATCCCGCCATCGAGGCCAGTGTCTGTGCCTGTCTGCTGGCACTGTGGCTGTGTTGTTTCAACGATGTGCCCATCAATGCCCAGCATGTCAGCCCGCACAAACTGCGGAGGAGGATCCAAATGTCGTCTGATCTGACTCCCACTTGGAGCAGCCAAGTCACCTTCTTGTCCTGTGGACGAAGGGACTGAAATTTCATGACATTCTCTGGAGACGTCAGCAATTCCGCCAAGTGCTGGAGCTGTTTCTGAAGTCGACTCATTGGCATTGGTGGCTGTGTGGATGTCTGGAGCTTCGAGTCCTTGGCATTCCATGTGAGATAGTTCCAAGCTCCCTCCTTGGTGATGATCCCTTTCTCCAGTGATGTGATCCACAGTGGATCCTGATCCTGACAGCCCGCCAGCTGAGTCACTCGGGCCTGCAGTTCCTTCACCACCTGCTGCATCAGCCAGGTCTGTGCATGTGTGTGCGCATGTGTGCGCGTGTGTGCGCGTGTGTGCGCGTGTGCGCGCGTGTGCGTGGGTGGGTGTGTGGGTGTGTGGGTGTGTGGTGGGTGGTGTGTGGGTGTGTGGTGGGTGTGTGGGGGGTGTGTGGTGGGAGTGTGGGNGCGTGTTGTCTGGGTGTTGTCTGGGTGTTGTCTGGGTGTTGTCTGGGTGTTGTCTGGGTGTTGTCTGGGTGTTGTCTGGGTGTTGTGTGGGTGTTGTGTGGGTGTTGTGTGGGTGTTGTGTGGGTGTTGTGTGGGTGTTGTGTGGGTGTTGTGTGGGTGTGTGGGTGCGTAGGTGTGTGGGTGTGGGGGTGTGGGGGTGTGGGTGTGTGGGTGTGGGTGTGGGTGTGTGCGTGTGTGTGTGCGTGTGTGCGCGTGTGTCTGTGTGTGAATGTTAAAAGTGTCACGCCTGCCACACACAAAATGGACGTCAATGCCACCAAGTGCCACACCTGCCACACAAAATGGACGTCAATGTCACCAAGTGCCACGCTTGCCACGCAAAATGCCGCGGCGTCACACGAGACCCAAGAACACCCAAGCGTGTCACGAGTTGCAGCTGAGTGCCAAAAGTGCCACGCCTGCCACACAACATGGACGTCAGTGGCAGCAAGTGCCAGCCATGCCTGCCACGCAAAATGCCGCGGCGCCACGCGGGACCCAAGGGGACCCAAGCGCGTCACGAGACCCATGTGTGTGCCAAAAGTGCCACGCATGCCAAACAACATGGATGTCAATGTCACCAAGTGCCACACCTGCCACGCAAAATGCTGCGGCGTCACACGGGACCCAAGGGGACCCAAGCGTGTCATGAGACACATGCGAGTGCCAGAAGTGCCACGCCTGCCACACAACATGGACGTCAGTGGCAGCAAGTGCCACGCCTGCCACACAAAATGAACGTCAATGTCACCAAGCGCCATGCCTGCCACGCAAAATGCCGCGGCGTCACACAGGACCCAAGGGGACCCAAGCGCGTCACGAGACCCATGCGAGTGCCAAAAATGCCACGCCTGCCACACAACATGGACATCAGTGCCACCAAGTGGCACGCCCACGTGGGTAAGTGGTGTGTGTGAGTAAGTTGTGTGTGGGTAAGTTGTGTGTCAGTAAGTTGTGTGTGTGTGTGAGGAAGTTGTGTGTGAGTAAGGTGTGTGTGTGTGGGTAAGTTGTGTGTGGGTAAGTTGTGTGTGAGTAAGTTGTGTGTGTGTGGGTAAGTTGTGTGTGTGTGGTCAAGTTGTGTGTGGGCAAGTTGTGTGTGAGTAAGTTGTGTGTGCAGGTAAGTTGTGTGTGAGTAAGTTGCGTGTAGACAAGTTGTGTGTGTGGGTAAGTTGTCTGTGAGTCAGTGGTGTGTTTGTAAGTTGTGTGTGAATAAGTTGTGTATGAGTAAGTCGTGTGTGGTCAAGTTGTGTGTGGGTAAGTTGTGTGTGGGTAAGTTGTGTGTGAGTAAGTTGTGTGTGAGTAAGTTGTGTGTGAATAAGTTGTGTGTGTGAGTTATTGGTGTGTGAGTAAGTGGTGTGTGAGTAAGTTGTGTGTGTAAGTAAGTTGTGTGTGAGTAAGTGGTGTGTGAATAAGTTGTGTGTGAGTAAGTGGTCTCTGAGTAAGTTGTGTGAGTAAGTGGTGTGTGAGTAAGTGGTGTGTGAGTAAGTTGTGTGTGTGTGTGTGAGTAAGTTGTGTGTGAGTAAGTGGTGCGTGAGTAAGTTGTGTGTGAGTAAGTGGTGTGTCAGTAAGTTGTGTGTGAGTAAGTGGTGTGTGAGTTGTTGGTGTGTGAGTAAGTAGTGTGTGAATAAGTTGTGTAAGTGGTGTGTGAGTAAGTTGTGTGAGTAAGTGGTGTGTGAGTAAGTGGTGTGTGAGTAAGTTGTGTGTGTGAGTTATTGGTGTGTGAGTAAGTGGTGTGTGAGTAAGTTGTGTGTGAGTAAGTTGTGTGTGATTAAGTGGTGTGTGAGTAAGTTGTGTGTGAGTAAGTGGTGTGTGAGTAAGTGGTGTGTGAGTAAGTGGTGTGTGGGTAAGTTGTGTGTGAGTAAGTTGTGTGTGGTGGGCGGCGGGCGGACGCGCGGGACGGGGCCGGGAGATGCACAGCAATAAGCCCAGGTGGTATCCCCAACAGCACAGTTGGTTTGAAAATCTAAAAAGACTTCAACCCTGGCAACAGGGCGATTTCGTTGCTCAACTGATGGAACACGCGTGGCAACACCAGCCTCCCGGAACCTCCCGGAACCTTCCGGAACCTTACGGAACCAGCCCGGAACCTGCACCACAACCTCCCGGAACTTCCCGGAACCTTCCAGAACCTTCCTGAACCTTCCCGGAACCTCTTGGAACCGACACCACAACCTCCCAGAACCTTCCGGAACCAGCCCGGAACTTACACCACAACCTCCCGGAACCTTCCGGAACCACCACCGGAACCGCACCGGAACCTCCCGCAACCTTGCGGAAACTTCCGGAACCAGCCCGAAACCTATACACCACAACCTCCCGGAACCTTCCGGAACCACTACCGGAACCTTCCCGGAACCGACGCCGCAACTTCCGGGAACTTTCCGGGAACCTTCCGGAACCACCCTCGGAACCGCATCGGAACCTTCCGGAACCTTCCGGAACCAGCCCGGAACCTACACCTCCCGGAACCTTCCGGAACCACCCCCAGAACCGCACCGCAACCTCCCGGAGCCTTCCGGAACTAGCCCGGAACCTACACCACAACCTCCCGGAACCTTCCGGAACCGCCACCACAACCTCCCGGAACCTTCCGGAACCACCGCCAGAACCGCACCGGAACCCCCCGGAACTTTCCGGAACCAGCCCGGAACCTTCCGGAACCAGCCCGGAACCTGCACCACAACCTCCCGGCAGGTTGTGGTGCAGTTTCCGGGCTGGTTCCGGAAGGTTCCGGGAGATTCCGGTGCGGTTCCGGTGGTTGTTCCGGAAAGTTCCGGGAGGTTGTGGTGTATAGGTTCCGGGCTGGTTCCGGATGGTTCCGGGAGGTTGTGGTGTAAGTCCTGGGCTGGTTCCGGAAGGTTCCGGGAGGTTGTGGTGCAGGTTCCGGTTCGGTTCCGGTGGTGGTTCCGGAAGGTTCTGGGAGTTTGTGGTGCAGGTTCCGGGCTGGTTCCGGAAGGTTCCGGGAGGTTGTGGTGTAGGTTTGGGGCTGGTTCCGGAAGGTTCCCGGAGGCTCCGGTGCTGTTCCGGTGGTTGTTCCGGAAGTTACGGGGGGTTGTCGTGTAGGTTCCGGGCAGGTTCCGGAAGGTTCCGGGAAGGTTGTTTTGTAAGTTCCGGGCTGGTTCCGGAAGGTTCCGGGGGGTTGTGGGGAAGGTTCCGGAACCTTCCGGAACCACCACCGGAACCGCACCGGAACCTCCCGGAACCTTCCCGAACCAGCCTGGAACCTGCACCACAAACTCCCCAAACCTTCCGGAACCTTCCCGAAACCCGCACCGGAACTACACCGAAAGCTGCACCGAACCTTATCTGGGCTGAGACCCCTAAGCTAACGCGGTTGGGGAAAAAACAAGAACCCCACACAAAGATGTGGGAAAAAATACAGAGAAGCAAAACGAAACAGAGAAGCAGAATAGCAAAAAAGAACAGAAAGCAGAGAAGCAGAAAAGCAGTAAAGAGAAAAAAACGCAAAGAAGCGGAAAAGCATTCAAAAACAGAGAAGCAGAAAAGCGGGAAAGTGGACAGGGAGAATCCACAAAAAAAAAATATCCCGGCAAGAGACCCCAAACAGTGTGGGAGTGTGAGGAAATGTATGATAACGTGGATAATGATGATGATGATGATGATGATGATGATGATGAGGAGGAGGAGGAGGAGGATGTTGAGGAGGATGAGGATGAGGATGATAATGCGGAACATGAGGTGGAAGATGAGGATGTTGAGGGTGATGATGTCAAGGGGGAGGGAGATGATGATGTTGAGGAGAAGGAAGACGATGATGTGGAGGATGATAAAGTTGAGGAAGATGAGGTGAAGCATGATGATATTGCGGAAGATTGATGTTGAGGAGAGAAAAAGATGAGGAGGTTGAGAAGAACGATGTGGAGAAAGAGGAAGGTGATGATGTTGAGGAGAATGTTGTGGAGGAGGAGGACCAATCCCAAGACCGCGGACCATACTTTGCGTGAGCCTGCACAGTCGACATGCACATGGACATCTCAGGAAAGCCACTTCATGCGAGAATTTACAGGTAAAAGGCCGCCGACCAAGACCACGACCCCCACTTTGTGGGCGCCTGCGCAAGTCGAAATGCACTTGGACATTCGACAACCACTTGGCGCGAGAATTTACAAGGGAAATGCCGCACCCCAGATGGAGCACCCTGATCAAGCACCGGCCTTTACTATTACCGTAAGAACCCCTCAGCGTGGACAAACTGTTTGGGGAACAAACTAAAAACGGAATAAATCAATGGCTCCCCGTTGTATATGTATACGGATGTGTGTGTGTGCATGTGTGTGTAAGTGTATGTGTACGTGTATGTGTATACATACGCATGCGTGCATGCATGCATGCATGCATGCATGCATGCATGCATGCATGCATGCGCGTATTTCATCTTACTGTATGTGTTGCTTTAATGTCCATATTTACACAACACATATTTGACGCGATCACGGACAACATATCTCACACCATTCCTGACGGACTTCCAACATGGCTTGCCAGATGCAGCCCCCCGCAAGCGAGAATGCCCTAGCTCGCTCAATGGACTTCTGTTCAATCTATGATCCAAACTAGACGACAGTGTGGCCCGAAAGGAAAGCAGGAGGGAGTAGACGAAAAGAGTTGGGAAGGAGAAGATAGCAAGAAATCGTAGGTTTTTTGATGGTGATGAATGACGATGAATGAGAATGAATGGTAAATTTTGCGATGAAAAGTCATGCATGAACGTGTCATGAATGAGAATTAGGGTTCTTTAGTGCCTATGATCAAGTTATCATGGCACGCGATCTCCATATAATGTCAAAATATCCTGGCCGCAATGTCAAAATATTATGGCCGACTGCAATGCTCAAGTGAAACATCGAAGCTACGATGAAGTATCTACAAGCCACCGCACACCAGCAACTGTTTGCGGCATATTTTGCCACAGCCATTGTCGCGACAAGTTGCAAAACATAATCTGTGACCGCATGATGAAACGATATGCTGATATGCCCAAAAATATTTTCACAAGTTGGAAACGATGCAGTTGCACAATGTAGCCTCACCGTGTGGGTCGTTTTTCAACGCAGACAACGCAGGCTGTAATCTCCGCTACATCCAGAGTTGATGTTGCATGCTTTGTCACTTTATTGCACCTGGCAGATCAATCAAAGATTGACGCAAGAAGTTGCAACGCGTAGTCTGTGACCACATGATGAAACAACTTGTGACCAAAATGCACGCGGCGATGTGGTGTGCAAAGTGGAGAAGATGTTCAGTTGCACCAAAATCACGGACGTGGTGACCAACTCAATGTGACACGTTGCTGCACCTCATCATAGAAGTTCACATCCGTGAAGGTCATGCTGATGACATCCTAGTGTTGGACCTGGCAGCACGAAACAAGCAGAAACACAAAGAAAGAGTGCAACATGACAGCGCAACATAAATGCGGTGACAATCAGATGGATGCGTTCTATAGTAGTTCAGTGTCGCGCTCCAATGCTTGGGGCGCACCCTACCACAGAAATTCTCATGTGCGACATCCATGCGGATGAAGCGAAGGTCATGTTCATGAGAGGATGTTATGCGACCTGACAGGGAAAACAATCGCAAACACGATATGAGTATGTGCGCAAGCTGAAATCAAAGAATCAAACATAAAAGGAACTAGAACGCTCAACACACCCTGTTTGTTCTGTGAAGGTCGCGGTTTGTCACAAGACGTCAGGCACAGGACGTCAGCTCTGATTGTGTTTCGAACAACTTTCGGTCACACAATCGACTGTGTCACAAAACTATTTTAGCAGTGATGCTGTCTGCGCTTCAGACCGCAGGTGGCCGTCAAGTTTGAATCACATGCAGGTCACCTATCGCACGAACCACGTCATGTAGACCTTTTTCTCTTGCCAAAAGCAAGGGACTCATATTGGTCGCAGTGCCACGATTGGGGTCTGCTTTTGCATCTAGCGCAAAGCGGATCATGCTGCGATCCCGGACCCCTGCCGCTCCTTCAAAGTTAGTAAAAATAGAAACACATACATCATACAAACATTTCACTGCAGACAAGAAACAACAGAAGAACATAAAGAAACTACCAGGTTCTCCACCAACTCATCCACACTCAGCCAATGCGCTGTACCTGGTCTTCGATCTTCAACTTTCAATGCTCCACAAATGCCTCCGATGGAATCGCGACCATGCTTCTGCAGTTTTTCTCGCAGCCACGCTTCACCAGTCGCACGCGCACCTTCTTGCAGCTCCCGAGCTAGCTGTTCAGCTGTTCTAGTGGATCCACTGCTGGTTCTGCTGGCTCCTCGAACTGATGGCATCCAAACCACAGAAAAAAAACAAAAGGTTGCGAGCACCACCAACAACGAAAAATTAAAACAATGCACAAGCGATGCATCCGCCCCAAGCACAGCCATCGCCTGCAATGGCTACAACTGCAAAGTATAGCATTCCAGTAGCAGCGATCCCGAACCCCTGCCCCTCCTTCAAAGTTAGTAGAAATAGAAACACATACATCATAGAAACATATCACTGCAGACAAGAAAAACAACAGAAAAACAGAAAGAAATTACCAGGTTCTCGACCAACACATCCACATGCAGCCATTGTTTTGTACCTGGTTTTGGAATTCCAACTTTCAATGCTTAACATCGCTGCAAAAGATTGGCGCGCACAGCTTCTCTTTTCTTCATGTCTGCGTTCAGGTTCATCACTGCATCATTGGAACAAACTCTGTGGGTGCAGCATGTGTTAGGCACAGAAGCATCCACTATGGGTGCAGCATGTGTTAGGCACAGAAGCATCCACTATGGTTTTTCATATCTGCCACTTCACACAGAAGCTCCCTGAGAGAGAGAGAGAGAGGGAGAGAGAGAGAGAGAGAGAGCGAGAGAGAGAGGGAGAGGAATGTGTGTAAGTGCACACCATGGCCGGAAAAGGCCTTGGCCAATTCAGGGGTGGCACGAGGGCGGGGAGAGAAGAAGCCCAGGGTTTGGGAGGAGGCTGCGGTGAGGCACAACTTTTCAGAGAAACATTCATGCACCCATGCCTGCCAGTCCGAAACATGTCGACCAAATGCCTCGGATAGGATCGACACCATGCTTCTGCAGTTTTTCTGGTAGCCACGCTTCACCATTTACACGCGCACCTTCTTGCAGCTCCCGAGCTAGCTGTTGTAGTGGTTCCACTGCTGGTTGAGCGGGCTCCTCAAACTGATGGCATCCAAACCCACAAAAAAAGACAAAGGCTTGCTAATACAACCAACAACGCAAAATAATAACAACACACAAGCAGTACATCTGCACCAAACGCAGCCATCGCCTGCCATGCCTAATCCTGGCAAGACATTCCCCCTCCTTCAAAGTTAGTAAAAATAGAAACACATACATCATAGAAACATTTCACTGCAGACAAGAAACAACAGAAGAACATAGAGAAATTACCAGGTTCTCGACCAACTCATCCACACTCAGCCAGTGTGCTGCACCTGGTCTTCGACCTTGTACCTTCAATGTTAGACAAATGTCTCGGATAGATTTCTCGCAGCCACCCTTCACCAGTCGCACGCGCACCTTCTTGCAGCTCCCGAGCTAGCTGTTCTAGTGGATCCGCTGCTGGTTCTGCGGGTTCTCGAACTGATGGCATCCAAACCCACAAAAACCAAAGTTTGCGAGCACCACCAACAACGTAAAATCACACCACCAACAATGTAAAATGAAAACCATAGACAAACACTACATCCGCACCAAACGCAGCCATCGCTTGCAACGGCTACAACTCCAAAATATAGCATTCCAATGGCAACAACGATCCCAAACCCCTGCCCCTCCTTCAAAGTTAGTAAAATTAAAAACACATACATCATAGAAACATATCACTGCAGACAAGAAAAACAATAGAAAAACAGAAAGAAATTACCAGGTTCTCGACCAACACATCCACATGCAGCCATTGTTTTGTACCTGGTTTTCGGCTTCCAACTTTCAACGCTTGACAAATGCCTCGGATAGGATCGACACCATGCTTCTGCAGTTTTTCTCGTAGCTATTTACACGCGCACCTTCTTTGCAGCTCCCGAGCTAGCTGTTGTAGTGGTTCCACTGCTGGTTGAGCGGGCTCAAACTGATGGCGTCCAAACCCCACAAAAAAAGCGAGTACCACCAACACCGTCACATCTCCACCAAAGAAGTCCCATCAAGTAACGCAGCCAGGCGTCTGCCACTGGAACCAATGATGCAACCAGATGCTTGATCAACTCATCCTGGGTCAACGCCCGCGGGATAAAGCTTCATCAACAGTTGTTTGAGGTCCCTTCTGTCTAGCTGCTGCCTCACCTAAGCGGCATCGACCACCCGATCATCTGGGCGCATATCCTGCAAAAATTGGACGTCATCGTGAAACACAATCTGCTTAGCCGACCTCTGCGGTGCCGCAGAGCTAGAAGACCCGGCCTCGCAAGTCGAACACCCGACCCAACCAAAACAAACAAACCCTGTTTTTCAGACAAAAGCAAGCCAACCACTCCCCGCCTCGCGGTAACAGCCCAAGTCTCGCATGAGATCTTGAACCATATCCTTGTCGGTCTTCAGCTTGCCGACACCATGCTGCTTGATGGGTATACCACCAGCATTACATAACTTTTGAAGATCAGCTGTGTCCATGCTCAGCAGCTGCGGTTCTGCCGCTGCAGGACCATCGCTGCAGAAAATGCTTCCGAGCGTCTCCAACCATGCGTGTGATGTAGATGAAGTTGATGTAGATGATGTAGATGAAATGATGTTGATGATGAGGATGATGTAGATGATGTATATGATTTGTATGAGATGTATGTGATGTAGATGAAGTCGATGTAGATGATGTGGGAGATGAAAAGAAGGTAGGAGATGTGATGTAGATAAATTTTGTAACTGTTCTTTGGGAAAAACCATTCGCAGGAGCTTTTGGGGAAAATGCCACCGCCACAAGACCAACAAACTCTTTGCGTCGCAATTTGGGTGTCATGTTGTATCCTGCTGGGCACATTCTCTGGAAACTCTCTCAGCAGGCCATTGAATAAATCGAAGGCCTGGCGACGGAAGCTGTGAAATTCAATAGCTACCACCCTGAACAAAAGCTTGATCTTTTTAGCCCAGCCCCCACGTTACGAGATTGCCCCGGGCTGTCACTTGGGACGCTTCACCTTCACCTAAACAGCTGGAACCACCGCCACCACATTGGGAACCTGCTGCCACCGCCAAGCTCGCGCCAGCGTGGTCACCCTCAGTGGCTCAGTTGCAGGACAGTTGCAGGTTCCCTGTTGCTAGCCCGAAGCGGATGGTAACCCCACTTGATAAGTGGTTCATCAAAGGAAGTTAAGCTCACAAACTTCCGAGTTACGGACGAATGCCAAGGGGTAGTCTTGTCATCATAATCCCCACCATCACCATCACCATCATCATCATCATCATCATCGTCAATATCATCATCATCATCATCATCATCATCATCATCATCATCATCATCATCATCATCATCATCATCATCCTGAGATACACGACACATCTTCATACATGCATCCATGCATGCATGCATTCATTCCTTCATTCCTTCTTTCCCTCATTCCTTCATCATTCATTCATTCATTCATTCATTCATTCATTCATTCATTCATTCATTCATTCATTCATTCATTCATTCATTCATTCATTCATTCATTGACTCATTCATTCGTTCCTTCACTCGTTCATTAATTTCATTTGTTCGTTCATTCATTCATTCATTCATTCATTCATTCATTGACTCATTCATTCATTCCTTCATTCGTTCATTCATTGCATTTTTTCGTTCATTCATTCATTCCTTCCTTCCTTCCTTCCTTCCTCATTCATTCATTCATCAGTTCATTCATTCATCAATTCATTCATTCATTCATTCATTCCTTCCTTCCTTCCTTCCTTCCTTCCTTTCTTCCTTCCTTCCTTCCTTCCTTCCTCATTCATTCATTCATCAGTTCATTCATTCATTCATCAATTCATTCATTCATTCATTCATTCATTCATTCATTCATTCATTCATTCATTCATTTCATTTACTGTATTCATTCATTCATTCATGCATTCATTGACTCATTCATTCATTCATTCATTCCTCATTCATTCATTCCTCATTCATTCATTCCTCATTCATTCATTCATTCGTTCGTTTGTTCGTTCATTCATTCACTCATTCATTCATTCATTCGTTCGTTCGTTCATTCATTCATTCATTCATTCGTTCGTTCGTTCGTTCATTCATTCATTCATTCTTTCTTTCATTTCATTTCATTTCATTCATTCATTCATTCATTCATTCCTCATTCATTCATTCGTTCGTTCGTTCATTCATTCATTCACTCATTCATTCATTCATTCGTTCGTTCATTCATTCATCATTCATTCGTTCCTTCATTCGTTCATTCATTCATTCATTCGTTCATTCATTCATTCATTCAGCCGTTCGCTCATTCGTTCATTCATCCACTTATTCGTTCATTCATGCATTCATTCATTCATTATTCTGGCTTTCTTTCGTTGCAAGCCGCATCTCACAATTCTTCCAACTCATCACAAATTCCTATAGGCAACTTTCTTCCTATAGCCATCTCCCTTTCTCGAAACTTCCGCCCCGGCGCGTGCCGGGCACTACCTGGTAACCATAGTTGAAACATGTCAAAACCAACATGTTAAAACCCATTTATAGATGGGATCACCCACTGAATCGGTACTTACTAACCAGGGTTACCAACCAGTTACTAAGTGGGATGATCCTCCAACAAAACCAGGTTTTTCGGACCCAAAGCATGGCAACCACGGAAACCACACCACGGGACTTGTGGACAGCAAGCAACGCAGCACTGCAACAACTTCCCGAGGGCAGCAGCGCGCTCCTGACGCCGATAAAACTGGAGCCTACACCTCTTCAAAATTCTTCAAATACATCGCGACATGGTCGATTTGGGGGTTTCTTAAAGCCGAGGATCCCCAAATCACCATGGGTTTTAAATGGTTTTAACATTAATTCATAGACTAATTTTGGATGATCTGGGGGTACCCCATTCTAGGAAACCTCCATGTGGGGTCCCTCTCATTTTCTTGACACATCTCATATCATCTCATACCGAAAAGATAAACATTCCTGTCTGTGAAGAAACATCTTCCGCACTCATTCTGCATTGAATCACCAATGGATAGGGTTGGGTGAAATTTCCTGATCAATCTTATGGGCTTGGTATGCCCGCTGCAAAGTGTCAAAGGGGGTCAATGGTCCAAAGTTCAATAGTCACCAACGATCAGGGCTTGGCTCAACCTTAAAGTCAAACAAGGATGACTAAGGGAAAACTAATGAAGTACAGTGGTGCTCAAGATCCATCACATCTCTGCTGCAGGCGGGCATTTGATTGGATACCCCGGTCACTGCAGATTTGTGCAGAACCCCAGAAGTTGTCAGTTGGCGAGACAATTTGCCAACAATCTAGCATCCATCATTACCAAAACCTGATGTGCAAGATCCTACTGCAGGTCTTGCATACAGAATAGACCTGAAGTGCCAGGTATATACAAGAAAATAATAGAACATATGTTGCAAGCTATTGCCTGACCATGTACAAGAGCTTCGAGAGTTCCGTGTCAAAAGTACAGCTACGACACCACATGATCTCATGGGCCATCATGATGACGTCATGGGTCTCATGGGCTCATGGCCCAAGAAACCCAGCCCCACACTGTCGCACACTGTCGCACCCTCGTAACTCGGCCCACAAATCCATAGTTTTCCGCCATGAGGCCTCCTGGCAAGTCACAGCCCATGGTCCATTTTTGCTGATTTTCGTTGATGACTAAGCCCATCCCCTGTTCATATTCAACACCTGGTCCCAAAGATATAATTTCATCCCACTATATAAACCATGGTTTCTGGCGGAGCGTTTAAGGGCTGAACTCGGCTGAACGGAAGTGAGGGATTACATTTCCGGTCCACAGTCACCCTCCCCTCCCGTACCATCTGGCCTTGAGCGCTTTGGTAAACTTCCGCTCGTAGGCCCAAATGCGTTGATCGACAAAGGAGATACCGCCAAGCCTACAAGGCCGGAGGTCACAAAAGGCTTTCGAAAAAGTGCACATGATAAAATGGGATAAAATGGGATAACATGGCAATCCTGTACCACGTTGCATTGGCTAGAAACTACACAGATGCATCTACCAAATTAACACCCGAAGTGAGCCCAAATTTAGGCCCGAAGCCAATCCCCCGGTATCAACAAAATTTCAAAAACAAACAACTGATACCTTCACATGCCTGATGCCTTGGTGGTTCACTCTATATACATGGGTCTGGTTTCCATTTGTTTTGGTGTGCCTCAAGCTTTGTCCCTGGAGTGAACCACTCTGCAACTGGCATTTGAGAATTTGAAAAGCAATGGCAAGACGCATCACGGAATTAGCCAAGTAAAGTAACCCACAGGATGAGGGCAAACCCCGAAAAACTAAAGTGGCAAACCCCGAGTGCGGAGCCAGCAACCCATTGGAATCATCATCCAAGTGCCAGGGGCCTACATAAGTTATAAAATGCCCGGCCCCATGGAACAGATACCCAGATTTCTATCAAGGTTTCGTTTAGGGTTTACATAAGTTTTAAAACGCACTGGCCCCATGGAACAAACAACCATACTTCTATGAGGGGCTCATTTAGGGTTTACAGAAGTTATAAAATCCCCCGGCCACATGGAACAAAGAATCATACTTCTATTAGGGTTTCATTTAGGGTTACATAAGTTGGAAAATCCTCCGGCCCAATGGAATGAATCACCATACTTCTACTAGCGTTTCATTAGGGATGCATACAATGTGGAGAAGGGCACATGGCTGTGGCAAGATGACTCACAAAAAAAGTGGAAAAGGGGAAAAGGCCGAAACGCATGAAGTCCGCAGAGGGTTCACTTTTCAGACTGAAATTTCTAAAAAAAAATGTCATGGGACATACTAACGCACAGATGTACCAAGGTCATAAAACACTGCGCCTGCGCAGTGCAATGAGCCTCCTTAAGCCGCTAATCATTCCGTTCGGGGCAAACCCTCAGTGGTTCCCTCGTCGTCTGTGCCCCTAAACCGCTCTTGGGGCTATAGTTGCTCGAAACACGGTGCTTGAATAGGGGCGCAGATGACCGCAGTGGCGTAAAGTGCCACACAGGTCGCACAAAACAAGTGCTCCACAGGCTGTCGTCTGTACCCCTAAACCTTCGTTGTGACAATGGCAACTTTCAGTTTTGGAGGGAAGTCTCGCACGAAAGCTTCGTTTTCACCTCTTAAACTTCCAGTTTCTGACGGATGTCTCGCACGAAAGCTTTGTTTTCACAATTGACCTTGCAGTCTTTGAGGAAAGCCTCGCACGAAAGCTTTGTTTTCACATCTCCAACTTTACTTTTTGCGGCAGGCCTCGCACGAAAGCTTTGTTTTAACATCTTCTACTTGCATTTTTTTGGGATGTCCCGCACGAAAGCTTTGTTGTCTCCACAGCAACGCTCACTTTCTCCAACCTAAAGGGTCGAATCCCCTGGAGAAGTTTCTTCGTGTTGATCATTCTCCCTGTATGGTGCCCCCCAGGACGGCGTGTTTAGGGGCGCAGATGATTCGTTTTTAGGGACGCAGATGACCGGGGAACCCCCTCAGTCCTGCCCGTAAAGTAACTTGATTAAGACAGAATCAAATGTGTATAAACAATGAAAGTGTGTTTCTCAAATGCTGCTACAAAGGAACATCTGAAAAAGGATTAAAATCAACGAGCTGCTGGTCTTTGACTACTCTCTGCTTTCTGCCTGATCAACCCTCCCATCTAATATGCATGCAGATCATCAGTCCAAAGAGTACGGAACCAACATGAACAAACCAAACAAATAAACAAACGAATAAAAAAAGTGAAATGAAATGAAATGACAGTAAATCAATAAAAACAAAAATGAGTGTAGAAAATCCTTCACGTCTGAAGGGGGGTTCTGCGGGGGCGCTGAGCATACATGTCTATCTATCTATCTATCTATCTATCTGTCTGTCTTTCTGTCTGTCTGTCTGTCTGTCTTTCTATCTGTCTGTCTGTCTGTCTGTCTGTCTGTCTGTCTGTCTGTCTGTCTGTCTGCCTCTCTCGCTCTCTCTATCTATCTCTCTCTCTCTCTATCTATCTCTCTCTCCCTCTCTATCTCTCTCTCTCTCTCTCTATCTCTCTCTATCTATCTCTCTATCTCTCTATCTATCTATCTCTTTATCTCTCTATCTCTCTCTATCTCTCTATCTCTCTATCTATCCATCCATCCATCCATCCATCCATCCATCTATCTATCTACACGCATGCAAACTTGATCACTCCGCATCCCAAACAACAAGGGGAAACAGAGGATTTCCGCATGATGCGTGTCCAGAGCACCAAAGGCAGCTTAAGGACCTGCCTGCGTTGCTGCAAAAACTTGGCACATTGCAGGCGCATGGATCGAATTGTGCCATAGGATCTCACATTTTTGTCATAGTCACATCCGCCAAGTACTCCAGAATGTAAGACAGGCTTTCCATGTAACCAGAATGTTCCAAAAGCGTGCCAGTCTGAGTGTTTTGGCTGATGTGTTTTGTCGAAACATGGTCCGAGAGCAGATATCTTTGCGCTTAGGGTTGTGGATTCTAATCTAGTGTAATGTC
This sequence comes from Symbiodinium sp. clade C Y103, assembly GCA_003297045.1. Lineage (NCBI taxonomy): Eukaryota > Dinophyceae > Suessiales > Symbiodiniaceae > Cladocopium > Cladocopium sp. clade C. The sequence continues at coordinate 493,774 of BGPT01000101.1, forward strand.
GTAAAATCTAATCCAATCCAATCTAGTCTAGCTATACTGTGGTATTGTTTTTCGTGTCTTGTTGGGTCAGCTCAGGAAAAATAAAAAATCGGAACATTCCAAAAATGTCCCGAAAAATGCCATACGTATATGTACAAGTAGATGAATGAAATGCCCCTCTCATTTCCTTGTTATGTCCATATCAATTCCCTATATTTCCACGTTTTGTCCCAATTATTCCCCGAATATTGACCGATTGTTTCCTTATTATGAATTAATTATGTCAATATTAGTTCTCTATAATTTCCCGTCCCTACTATTTCCCCGTTGTTTCCCTTTTTTAATATATGTCCCTACTATTTCCCTATTTTGTCCAGATTATGTGCCCATTATTTCCCGATTATTACCTGATTATTCCCCTACTATTTTCCGAATATTTAGCGGTCATTTCCTGATTATTTCCCAATTCGTTTCCTTATCATGTCCCGGTTATTTCCCGATTGTTTTTCCGATATTTCCCCATTACTTCCATACGTGCCTTATTATTTCCGGATTGTTTCCCTATTATTTCCAGTGATCTCATGTGCGTGCATCATGTGCAGTAAATGCTGGATTGGACGGTTGACAATTGGGACAAATATATGTCTCTGAAATCCTGGACTTTGTGGGATGTACAAGACCTCGAAATCACAGCACATTTCAGGTAGCATCAGCAGAGCTCTCAGTAAATCTTTTGTGGGTCCAAAAATCGCTGCTTTGCGCTTCGCGAACGCTTATGGACACCCCCCGCCTTGTGCAGGGGGAATCCGTCAACAAACTTCCACAAGGACGGGTTGATTCAAATGGTGACAGGATCCACAGCGAAATATTCTGATGACAACCCTTTAGCAAGTTCGGCACTCAAGAGTTGTAAAAGGTTCAAATCTCAAAAGCCAAGAAAAGGGATGTTTTAGAAGCTTATTTGCAAGGGACTTTGTGCCGGAAAGACGTCAACCCACCTCTCTGGAGAAAATTTAAGCGGTTAAGGCAAAGAGTCTGATGCAGGAGGAAAGCCATAAATAGTAACTAGTACATAGTTCAAGTAGTCCTGGATTGGAACTCCCGAACCAAAAAATGCACATCATTGATGCATTTAGTTGGCGTATGTCGTCAAGCAACATCACCTTGACGTTCCACTACAGTGCATGGCAACACATTGCATTACATTGTATTGCCTTGCCTTGCAGTACATCTATACAAAGACATTGTGACATATCTTGGGTATGTTTCCACATCTGTCACAACACAGATAAGATCAAATAAGTATGTGTTCTTTCTCCAAGCAGCAAATTTTAGCAATGAATGTGAGCTGGCTTGGCTGTCCAGGCTTCATAACAGCAAACTCTATGCTTCACATACCGCATAACACACGATCTCTGTTACTGCACTACAACCTGCCAGCCCAAGCTGGCAAATTCCGTGGCATCGATGGTGTTGCCAACCAGAAGCGCGATGGTTTCGAATTGTGGTCCGTCAAAGTTGCATGAACAGTTTTGTTCTGATAGCACAAAATCATCATACATCATCTTAGCTTGGCTAATCCAGATGAGGCGGAAGCTGTGACAATCCCTCACGAATGCTTCGCAAAATCACGGATTTCAAACGAGGGTGTGAAGTGGCAAATAGATGATATGACTGAGCATCCTCAATCTGCAAGTTCCCCCTTTGACAGCAGGATTCCTTGTTTCAAGAGTGGGATAGAATGGAAAAGAGAGTGGTCCAGAACAACTCCACCTGGAATGATTGAAAGAAAATCACACCATTAATAAAAAATGGATCAAACTCATTCGTGCAATATGATATGCATATGTAAAGCAAACGAACAAATCAATGGACATCCTCTGAAGGATAGTACACCAAAGGACATGTCACTTAAGCACGTTTGCATGACTTCTGTGACTGCTGCATTTGCACTTTCTCACTGCGCTTCTCAGCATCCAAGATTGAGCTCAGCTACTCTGGCTGCTTTCTGGTAACGCCAGGCGGGGCAAGATGTTTGCTTTCGGCACCTGGCAGTACTGCACTGCAAAGAGAGGCAAGGCCCCATTTTGGGCATCGATTTGTAGTGTTGTAAACACCATCTTCAAGACCATCCCCAAGTTGACCAGAAATGGCTTGCATAAACCATCCCAGTTCAGAAGCTTATTTATCAATTATTGGCTTTCGCATACCAATACAGTTTCAACCGTTTATAACGCTCAACCATGCTGACAGCCTTCTTCGCATGCTGTGTTCATTATTGGCACAGAAATGTGGCCTGGGCCTTCTACCCGTTGTGTTTGCCATTGCTTTCCCAGGCATGAGTTGTCGTGTTACCAAATGCATCTTGATGTAAGGCAGGTTAAAGGGAAAGAACTCACATCCAATCACATCCAAAAGCCATCCCTTTGCAGGTGCTTAAAGGGTTTTGCGGACGTCCATCAGCAACTGTCTGCGCCGCGACCATTCCATTCCAACCCGCCGCCTGCGTGCGGAAGACACTCATCTTCTTCTCGCCTCGTCAAAGACACGTTGCTGAGCAGCCTATGACCATGCGCAAAGCTCTTCCTCGAGTCATGTCTCAGGCTCCCACTGGCATTCTGCTTTCGAGCCTTGGCAACACAATCACGAAAGAACTATTTGGACAAAAAAAACGGGTGGTCCTGGCAGTACTGCTTTCCCAGTTAGATTGGACATCTCTTCTCATGGCAAACGATGCGACCTGCAATATTTTTGCGCGAAGTTACAGAAGTTACCTTTGCATTGTGTTCTAGAGGCCATTTCATACACTAGTACTTCGAGACATTGAAGTTTCAGCGCACCACTACAAACCATCATGAGTACAGGAGCCAAGAACATCAAGAACAAGAAAAACCCTTAAAAGACTCGCAAAAACCAAAAAAATGCCCAAAAGAAAACATGGTTTCCGAAATCTGGGGTTTTAGGGGTCTCAGGCAGATGTCTTGAAAACATGTTCTTTCTTCATGTCTACTGCCTTCCCTTCTTCTTTCGTGCAGCTTCTTTTTTCTGCGGGGCAGTAAGGTGGTTCGCACGTAATCCACCTGTGTAGGGATCAACTTCAATTGTTTGAGAAAAGTGTGCACCAATATTGATTCTTTCTTTGCTCGAAATGTGCGCACCACTATTGCCATATGTACCCTCTGTATGCATGGTGCATGTTTGGCGAAAAACATTGCAACATTGTCCCATTTTCTCACAAGATTTGTGCAGTGTGATCATGCAACACTGTTGAAATGATGAGCTTTTTATTGGACGTCAGCCGAAAGGAATCCTCTATCTCGTGTGCAACTATTGCATGTCCTCTTTGAAACCTCGCATTTTCCTACATTTCCTCAGAAGGAATGATGCAGTTGTTGAAATATATAGTGGATGCTTTGCATGCTGCCTGTTTAGCAAATTTGTTGCATCGTGCTTTTGCAATATGCCAAAAATTGGGACTAGTGAAAGCAAGCCGGATATGTGTGTTCTTTTTTATGTCTGCCTCTTGAGTAGTCGACTCCCTGTCAAAACCGCTATATGGAATGGACAAGTGGACACCTCCTTGGCTCAACAGCTGAGGAGTCTAGCGCCACAGCGGAACTTGGTGTCGATGAGTAGCAAGGTGCCAGTGGAGCACATGCAAAGGCCTCCATCAATGCCGGAAATGAACAGAGCTGGATGACTCTGGAATACTCTGGATGACTAGCTGAACCTCCCAATGGGATGATTGCCAAACAATCGCCACAATCAGGATTTTGTTTTGCTTCGTTGGAAGATTTTGCTTCAGTATCACTTTGGGAATTCAATTTGACTTGCCAACAGACCCCAGTGAATTCCCAATTTTCACATCGAACAGCCAAGCACGGCACCACAGGGAATACTCAGATACAGTGGTCGAAAGAGAAGACCTTGGCAGCACTCTCTGGTTCTGCCATTGGAAATCTTAAAGAGAAGTAGATTTCGTAAATTTAAATGTCAATAAATTCTCAAAACATAAAAAACAAGGGGGGGCCAGAGAACCCAAAAGCAAAACGACAGCAAACAAATCGGATTAATGATTGGTTGTTGGCGCCCCCCTTCCTCCCTTTGCCACCAACTGTTGAAATTTTGAGATCATGAAGGCATACGCTTGCAAGCTTTGCAGCATTTTTTCATTCGCGGACAGAGTCTACGCCAGTGGCCCAACTCTCTATGAAACTAGAGGACATTGTGGCCAGAAGGGAAGCAGAAGGAAGAAGACGAGGAAAATATGATGATAAAAGATGATGATGGTGGTGATGATGCTGATGATGATGATGATGGTGATGATGATGATGCTGATGATGACGATGATGATGATGATGAGGATGATGATGAGGATGCTGAAGATAAAGATGAATCATCGCTGACGTGGGTCAAACGTCATAATATATGCATATTTGATGCTNAAGATAAAGATGAATCATCGCTGACGTGGGTCAAACGTCATAATATATGCATATTTGATGCTTTTCGTCCCCACTGGAAGTTTGCTCCAGGTTTGATACGTGAGTGAAAGTCAGAATGACACGAGATGCTGGAGGTTTTACGGAGAAGATTTAATACACAGAGGCCGCTACACGGAGAAACCTTACACACAAGACAAGGCGTCTACACAGAGGAGAGGAGTGTTTACGCACAGAAACTTTAACACAGAGCAGTTTTTACACACAGATGTTTTTACATGCAGAGGCTTTGACACACAGGAGTTTTTACCCACAGAAGCCTTCACGCCGTACACGCATACTTTTACAATCTTTTATGCGCAGACACNAGAGGCTTTGACACACAGGAGTTTTTACCCACAGAAGCCTTCACGCCGTACACGCATACTTTTACAATCTTTTATGCGCAGACACTTTTGCGCACAGGAACTTTTGCACAGAGAATCCTTGCAGCACAACAGTTTTTTCATAGAGAAACTTTTGCACAGAGGAGCCTTTACACAGAGCAGCTTTTACACATAGAAGTTTTTGCACACAGAGGTTTTTACACAGAAACTTTTCCACAGAGAAGCCTTCACACAGAGGAACCCTTACACACAGAAGCTTTTAGACACAGTCTTTTACACAGAGGAACCTTTACACCGAGAAACTTTGATTTTACACACAGGAACCTTTTACATACAGAAGTTTTTACGCGCAGAAGGCTTTACACAGAGAAGCCTGTACACACAGAAGTTTTTACTTACTCGCAGAAGTGTTTACACAGAAGCCTTTACACACGGAACCTTTTGCACACAGAGGCCTTTTGCACAGAAGTTTTTACACACATTTTCTTTTCACAGAGCAGCCTTTACACAGATGGGTTTTTCACACAGAAGCTTTTACACGTGCACACAGAATTTTTTACCCGCAGACGCTTTTATACAGAGAGAAGCTTTTACGCACAGGAGCTTTTGCACACAGAAGCCTTGACGCACAGAGTCCTTTAAACAACGCCGTTTTTACACACAGAAACTTTTACACAGAGCAGTTTTTACACACAGACGCTTTTACACAGATGTTTTTACCTGCAGAGGTTTTGACGCACCAGAGCTTTTTCCCACAGAAGCCTATGTAGGCCGTGCACAGAAACGTTTGCACACAGAAGCTTTTACACAGAAATCCTTGCCACAAAACAATTTTTTCGAAGAGAAACTTTTGCAAAGAGGAGGCTTTACCTACACAGAGCAGCATTTACACGCAGAGGTTTTTACACACAGAAGCTTTTACACAGAAACTTTTGCACAGAGAAGCCTTCACACAGAGAAACCCTCACACACAGAAGTTTTTATACACCATGTCTTTTCCACATTGGGGACCTTTACACAGAGAAACTTTTACACAGAGAAACCGTATACATACAGAAGTTTTTACGCGCAGAAAGGTTTACACAGAGAAGCCTTTACGCACGGAACCTTTTGCACACAGGGTTTTTTGCATAGAAGCTTTTCCACACACCTTTATTTCACAGAGCAGCCTGCACACAGACTAAGGAGCTTTTACACACAGAAACTTTTTCGCGGGAAAGGTCTTACACACAGAAACTTTTACACGAAGAGCCTTTACACAGAGCAGCTTTTCACACAGGAGNTTTACACACAGAAACTTTTTCGCGGGAAAGGTCTTACACACAGAAACTTTTACACGAAGAGCCTTTACACAGAGCAGCTTTTCACACAGGAGCTTTTGCGCACAGAAGCAGCTTTTTCGCAGAAACTTTTAAACAGAGAAGCCATAGAAACCCTTACACACTGAAGCTTTTACACACAATGTCCCTCGCTCATCCCCAGCGGCTCCTTTTCCCTATACCTATTTCCACCCACTCCCTTGCACCTACGCCGTCCGCAGCCGTCCGCGCATCCAAGCTCGCTCATCCCAGCAGCTCTTGCATCCAAGCTCACTCATNCACTCCCTTGCACCTACGCCGTCCGCAGCCGTCCGCGCATCCAAGCTCGCTCATCCCAGCAGCTCTTGCATCCAAGCTCACTCATCCCCAGCGGCTCCTCCCGAACAATTTTCCACCAACTCCCTTGCAACCACGCCGTCCGCGCCCGTCCGCGCTACCACTCCTTTGCACCCACACCGCACCCGTCCGCGCATCCAAGCTCGCTCATCCCCAGCGGCTCCTCTACTCATCAATTTCGACCCAATCCCTTGCACCCATGCCGTCCGCAGCCGTCTGCGCATCCAAGCTCGCTCATCCCCAGCGGCTCCTTCTACCTAATTTCCACCCACTCCCTTGCACCTGCGCCGTCCGCACTGGTCCGCGCATCCAAGCTCGCTCATCCCCAGCGGCTCCTTCTCCCTACCTATTTCCACCCATTCCCTTGCACGCACGCCGTCCGCAGCCGTCCGCGCATCCAAACTCGCTCATCCCCAGCGGCTCCTTCTCCCTACCCATTTCCACCCACTCTCTTAATGAAGTCCGCAGCCGTCCGCGCATCCAGGCGCGCTCATCTCCCAGCGCCTCCTTCTCCCTACCCATTTCCACCCGCAGCCGTCCGCGCTCAGCTTCAGCGGTTCCTTCTCCCTACCCATTTCCACCCACTCCCTTGCACCCACGCCGTCCGCAGCCGTCCGCGCATCCATGCTCGCTCATCCCCAGCGGCTCCTTCTCACTACCCATTTCCACCCACTCCCTTGCACCCACGCCGTCCGCAGCCATCCGCGCATCCAAGCTCGCTCATCCCCAGCGGCTCCTTCTCCCTACCCAATTCCACCCAACCCGTCCGCAGCCGTCCGCGCATCCAAGCTCGCTCAGCCCCAGCGGCTCCTTCTCCCTACCCATTTCCACCCACTCCCTTGCACCCACCCCGTCCACAGCCGTCCGCGCATCCAACCTCGCTCATCTCCAGCGGCTCCTTCTCCACCCATTTCCACCCACTCCCTTGCACCGGCGCCGTCCGCAGCCGTCCGCGCATCCAAGCTCGCTCATCTCCAGCGGCTCCTTCTCCCCACCTATTTCCACCACCTCCCTTGCCCCCACGCCGTCCGCAGCCGTCCGCGCATCCAAGCTCGCTCATCCCCAGCAGCTCCTTCTCCCTACCCATTTCCACCCGTGCCGTCCGCAGCCGTCCGCGCATCCAAGCTCGCTCAGCCCCAGCGGCTCCTTCTCCCTACCCATTTCCACACACTCCCTTGCACCCACGCCGTCCGCAGCCGTCCGCGCATCCAACCTCGCTCATCTCCAGCGGCTCCTTCTCCCCACCTATTTCCGCCACCTCCCTTGCGCCCACCCCGTCCGCAGCCGTCCGCCGTCCGCAGCCGTCCGCGCATCCAAACTCGCTCATCCCCAGCGGATCCTTTTCCCTACCCATTTCCACCCACTCCCTTGAATCCACGCCGTCCGCAGCCGTCCGCGCATCCAGGCTCGCTCATCCCCCAGCGCCTCCTTCTCCCTACCCATTTCCACCCACTCCCTTGCACCCACGCCGTCCGCAGCCGTCCGCGCATCCAAGCTCGCTCATCCCCAGCGGCTCCTTCCACCCACTCCCTTGCATCCACGCCGCAGCCGTCCGCGCATCCAAGCTCGCTCATCCCCAGCGGCTCCTTCTCCCTTCCCATTTCCGTCCGCGCATCCAAGCTCGCTCAGCCCCAGCGGCTCCTTCTCCCTACCCATTTCCACCCACTCCCTTGCACCCCGTCCGCAGCCGTCCGCGCATCCAACCTCGCTCATCTCCAGCGGCTCCTTCTCCCCACCCCTTTCCACGCACTCCCTTGCACCCACGCCGTCCGCAGCCGTCCGCGCATCCAAGCTCGCTCATCCCCAGCGGCTCCTTCTCACTACCCATTTCCACCCACTCCCTTGCACCCACCCCGTCCGCAGCCGTCCGCGCATCCAACCTCGCTCATCTCCAGCGGCTCCTTCTCCCCACCCCTTTCCGCGCACTCCCTTGCACCCACGCCGTCCGCAGCCGTCCGCGCATCCAAGCTCGCTCATCCCCAGCGGCTCCTTCTCCCTACCCATTTCCACGCATTCCCTTGCACGCATGCCGTCCGCAGCCGTCCGCGCATCCAAACTCGCTCATCCCAGCGGCGCCTTTTCCCTACCCATTTCCACCCACCTCCTTGAAATCCACGCCGTCCGCAGCCGTCCGCGGATCCAGGCTCATCCCCCAGCGTCTCCTTCTCCCTACCCATTTCCACCGATTCCCTTGCACGCACGCCGTCCGCAGCCGTCCGCGCATCCAAGCTCGCTCAGCCCCAGCGGCTCCTTCTCACTACCCATTTCCACCCACTCCCTTGTACCCACGCCGTCCGCACCGTCCGCGCATCCAAGCTCACTCATCCCCAGCGGCTCCTTCTCCCTACCCATTTCCACCCATGCCGTCCGCAGCCGTCCGCGCATCCAAGCTCGCTCAGCCCCAGCGGCTCCTTCTCCC
>BGPT01000101.1:503490-515587 GCA_003297045.1 Symbiodinium sp. clade C Y103
CCACACCGTCCGCACACCACCGTTCAAATCAGCTCGCTCCCCACGCGGTTAAGGAAATTAAACGAGAACCCAAGCATCGAAGATGCTTTTGGGAAAAATTAATGATTCATAATTCGTTAGAGAATTCATGGGATCATATGAGATCCATTTTGGCTGTGAAAGTTTTGTGAATTTCACGATCAGCAGCGATTCCGCCAAGCAACACTGGAAGCCCACAGCAAAGTGAAAGCACGAGCGACCCACCTAGCCGCAGCCGGCGTTGCCGCAGGATGAATAAACTTCGAATGAAGTTCCAGTGCACCAATTCTTTAATAGAATAGGGGTTACCAATTTTAGTACGACTTCTTCACTAGCTTGAAGGAGTAATCCCTCTAGTCAGTCAACAGAGTTTCTTGATTGGGGGTTGACATTTGTCAAGCTGTAGAATGCTCTGGTCCTCAACGACCACCTTGTCTCAGGTGCTACAGTGCAACGACTAGCTGGCCTGTATCTTTACTGGCGCTTGATAATCTTGATATTGATGTTCCAGTGCCAAGATTTTTAACCAAAAAAACATCGATATTTCTGAGGAAACACGGTTCACTATGTTCACTCATTGAGGGGTAATTCCGGCCTGTAGAGCCAAGATTGGCACGGCTTTGTAGATGCCAGCCTGGTAGGATTCACTACCTGGCGAAGCGTCGAGATGCCATCTTTCGATACGGAAATCACCATGGGAATATGTTGATGGAGAGCTTTCCAGCACCATTGATCAAGAAACTCGCCTCAAGTTTGCAATCCTCAAATATGTCTCAAGAAAACAGAAATTGATGCGCAAATCATTTTGGAGTCATGTTTCAGTTTCTACAAGCAGTGGATTGTTGATATGTACAGTATCCAGTTTGCACCATTTCCTGCTTCATGGTTCCAGGATGTTCCAGGCAAGTAGCAGTTGGGGCATTGCGGCTTCATTTCACTCAAGCAAATGGCCACGGCATAGATCCAGGCAAACACCTCGCTCAGCAAGGAGCCACAGGAGCGGAGGATAAGGATAGCCACTGGAACCGAAGGACTCCAGTAGAAAGTGCTATTGCAAATGGTGTATGAACAACATCCAAAAATAGGCAGCATGCCCGCCTCGAACGACTATCAAAGTGGGGACAGATGCTACTAGACTGTATTGATTTGAGGACACTTTGTCTTCATCACAAAAAAATAAGTGTTGATTGAGTTTGATTCAGCTTGGTGTTTCAACTTACAATGCAGCCGTGACAAGCTTTGACCCTTGAACGTCTTGGATTCTTGGATGCTCATTTACCTGTTGCAACCGCAGATGTCTTGGCTCCCTACCAGCCATACCCATGCAGAGAGGATCACTTCCAAGGTGTGGTTTTCATCTGCCATAGTCAGCAAGGCTCCTCAGCTGATGTGGCGGATGTGGGGCTGGGGTTTTTCATGGGGATCGAAACAGTCGTTTCGAAATAAGCATTCCGCTGTTATTCCCCACAGCAGCTATCGATTTTGATTATTCTATGGGTCCCATACATTGGTTGGGAAAAAATATCGAAATTGTATTAGCTTGCGATACAAATTGTAAGGTGTTGGGAGTTGTAGACATTGGCCCAAATCTTTCTGGTCTTCTTGGTTTGGAGCGGCTGTCTGGTCACATCACTAGACCAGGACATTTACCAAGAGATTCAAATCATCCACCAACTTTCAGGCTCAGCCAAGGGACCCAGCGATGAAAGCAACCTCCAGAAGCAACGACCCCCAAAAGAAGGACAATCAAACACTCTCCCATGAGCCAAATTCAAAATCGGATTGGATTTACAACTGCATAAGATTTCATAAGATTTCATCTGCGATCTCATAGGAATTTTGCTCAATCCGCTCATCACCGATATTTCGAATTCTGAAACGACTCTGCGCATCGTCTTGGGGATGGCCATGGCCATGGCCATCCCATGTCTCTTTCGATCCCTAAAATCCGTAAATGGCCAAGCCGCACAAGTGCAACAGCACTTAGAACGCAAAGCACTCGGACATAGATGCTGCTTTCCTGCTGAGTTCAACTGGCTCATGGACAGCTTGCAATATGCCGGCACTGTGGACACAGTGGACATTGTGGACATTGTGGACAATAGCTCAATCGATTTTTGTTCAGCTGGAAGTTGAGAGTTGTCAAAATCCTTGGTTCAAACTTACGCAATCATGCTTGCAATCACAAGTTATTAAAACCTTTCCAAGCAACGACTGGCTCGACAAAGACTGAAGATAACACGGGCCATGGCCATTTAGTTACAGCACAAGTCCATTTTTTATCTTCCTCAAGCTGGGAGTGAAAACCAAAAGAACGAATTTCTCTCGAATCGGACTGAATGCTGCATCTTCAAGCAAATTCATCAAGAAGCATCATACTCTGTTCCCAGAAAACTCTGAAAAAAACGGCTTTGAAACCCAACAGCAGGGTAAGCAAGGAAAACCGTATTGGTGCACGTGGTTTATTTCTTCAAACAGCACGCTGAAACCTTAAACTTCTGTGCTTGGCAGGCAGTCCGTTCAGGTGCATGCCATGTATCAACCCTTGCGAAGTCAATAACATAAATGATTGAAGTTGTGCACATGTTATTGTTGATACCCCTGCATTTTTTTGATGTATATTTCACGTGTGGAGAAAACCACACAGCGTTTATATTCCATGTAGGAGCCGCAAAATGGGGTTATAGGGCTGGAGGTTGCGAGGCTTTCGCCAAAGTTGCAGGTTTCCAAGATTGAGCGTTCAATAAGTTCCAGCATTCTGTTCAGGTTTCCAGAGTTTTTTAGATTTCAATGCTGCAGGTTTTTGAGGTTCCAAGTTTCAACGTACCAGCACCTAGAGACTAATAATACCCAACAGTTTGGATCTCGTATGAGCAATCCGGTAGCACTGGAGTGTACAACTGTCGACATCATGCCAGAAACCTCCCACAGCTTTGCAATTGTTGCATGTTCGGCAACCCTTTGTTCCGGATTGTTGGAGAGAACCTGCTCAGAACCCTAAGAATCCTAGGATTACCCTAGGAGTACCCTAGGAGTACCCTGGGAGTACGCTAGGAGTACCCTAGGAACCCTGCCAAAACCTGATGAAAAAACATGTTAAAAACATCCTTCAAGAAACCCTGGAACCTTTGGAGCCGGACTCCCAGAAAGATGTGGCAACCTTTTTGCACCTTGTGCGACCCCAAAGCTGTGTCTCACAAAGCCTTTTCAAAACTTTGAACAGTCATGAACAGTCATGAACAGTCTCCTACCTACCTTGCTCAAAAATTATGTGGATGCCTTGTGAAATGAACCCCGCACCACGAAAATGTAAAATATTATGAAATCAAGACCATTTCAAAACGCAAATTTGCATCTGATGCAGCACTTTTTCCAAAACCTTTCCAAGACCATGTGAGGAGCTGATAGGAACCTTCTGGACACCTGCCTGGAACCTTGATGGAACCTCACGGGCATTTTCTGGAAAATTCCAAAGCCTGGAAATGCAGGGAAACTATGGGTGACATGCCTCAACGCTGTAGGCAACTTCATGGGAACCTTCTTGAAACCCGGCCCCCAACTCCAAAGATTAAAACCCAATGATTCTTCATTTAACCACCGGAGACATAATCTGAAACAACCTGCAAACTGCTGGACGAAACTCCGGGAGGCGTGGGAGGCGACAAGTGAATCAGCACAAAATTCTGGGAAAGGTTGTCACAAGCTTGCTGAAATCTGTTCTGATGTCCCAAAAACTTTCTGAATTTATGAAACCGAACAGAATTTGATCAAAATCTGATGGAACTTGCTGGAATTCGATCAACCCAGAACAGAATTAGAACCCCATGGGGATCTGCTGGGGGCCCTGGGGAGCTGAACCTGAGAACATGCTACGAAGCTGAACCTGGAAACCCGCCAACATAGAAGGAGGCAGAGACTTGAATTCCAAAATATCTGCTGTCGAGTACATGCTCTTAGCAAAAGCTGAGTTGAAACCGCTTGCAGTCCTGGTTTCATTTGGCCGGAAAAAAAAAAAAAAACATCCTTTCATGACCCCACAAGCAACCAAAATCGGCATCAAAAAAGGATGGTTCAAAATGAGCGTTGGATTTTCACACCAAACTCAAAAAAGAAGAGTAGAAAAGAGTAGAAAGACGTATTCGAGAAGACAAAAAGGAGTTTTGAGGCTCCAGCGTACCAGGTTTTGTTGCAAAGCTCCACGGTTGGTTTTGGGGATTTCAGACAAGGTTCCAGGTTCGAAGGTGTGGTTCTAGACGTTGAGTTATAAGATTCCAACAAGGTGCCAGGTAAAGACCCAAACCTTCCAACAAGGCTCAGGTTGGAAAGATTCCAAGGTTGCAGGGCAGCGTTCCAGGTTGCAAGCTTCCAGGTTTACAGGGTTCCATGGTTCGAGGGCCGGTTGCTTTCCAAGCTTCCAGGATTCCATTCCTGTTGTTTAGAGAGGCTTGCATGCGTGATGCGTCAGTTCAGGCGAGATGAAAAAAACAATAAGGATCGCTTTTGGGAACGAACAGCACCCGTCCAAATCAACATCTGGGATCATCAATCATCTGTCTCTCAGAATCGGCTCCCAAGTTCGACACGAATTGTATCGAATTGTCCAACAGTTGATCTGGCTCTGTTGATCATCCTTTTCGCATCATTTTCCACTGTGGATCATTGCGGATCATCCTTTTCGCATTCAACCGCCAGAATTTCACCCACGGTTCCTGGACGACCACCGTCAATGAACCTGAGGGTCATGCCCAGACTGGATGGATCCAATCTAAACCAGATCCAAAGAAATCTGAAGAAATTCAGAAATCATGTTTTAGCAAAGTGAATCAAAGTCAAGAGTTGTTATGTGAAATGGGCGTACCTGAGAATGGGGTATAGCCATCTTCATGGCCTTTTCAAAAGGAAAATGATGATTCACCCACTGGATTTCAAGGGTTTTCCCAAAGTTTTCAGACACACCGTGACACACCCATATCATCTCAACTTTCAAAAATGGTGTTTGACCATCAAAAATGGTGTTTGACCATCAATTTGATGCGACTTTTTTCGGCGCTTTCAGCTGTCCCAGCCACACAATGCACCAGGGCCACAAGGTCGCGTTCGTGGATCCTCCACATCGGAAGGCGCCACGACCTCGAAGATAGCCTGTTCCAGGGCTTCAGCCAGGATGCCCCCAGGTTTTTCACACCTAAATGGCTGAGATTCACGATGATCTATGATGATTTATGATGATTTCTGGATGTTCATCCTCCAAAACGGAGAATCACAAAGCGCAAGTATAGTTTTGATCCATCCCATAGTCCCAAATTTCGAAATGGCCTCCTCAGACTGTCGCGTCACTGTGAGGGCCGTGGGACGGCCCACATGCAGCACCTGCTCCTGGCGGCGATGCCATGGCATTCAGATGGAAAATCAAGCGAAAAATATGGAAAATCTTCAGGAAACCATGTTTTTTCATTTTATACCTCCGATTTGTTTGGTTCTTCCTGTAGATTTTCCCATAAACCAATGGGGAATCCATACATTGACAGACCATGGCGGTGAAACCGTCCCATGAAGTTCAGTTGTGAAACATCATACTTACAGGCACGTGCACGATGTCCTTCAATCTGGGACAATCATATCAAATCACATCAAGTCGCATTGCATCGCATTGGTATGGCGGCCATGGCGCTATTGCTGTGCCTTGTACGAGCGGTACTGTTGCGTGTCAATGGGCACATCTGGTGCTGGCTCCGGACGCTCCTGAGAGGTTCCGGCACAAAATCGATTGCATGTTGGAAAACCAATTTGGATAATCTCATTGCACGGGCCACTTGGCAACTTGAAGATTCAGAAATCAATATCCAAGAAGAATGGTTTCATTGTGATCAGTGATCACTATGTTTTGCAACGCAACTGAATCATGTGGTTCTTTTCTATGCTGCCAATCACAAGATTGTACTGGTAACATCTGGATGATGATGATGTCAAAAAGTTGCCACTTCCAACATCTCAACACCGTCGCATCGTCTCCCAGCTCCATGCACTGCCATCCACCCACTAAATTTTGACCTAAGGTTCAGATCCGCTACAGTTGCATGCGCACGATTTTCCGAAAATGCGCATCATGAACCTACCAAAGCTGGCAAAATGATGTCATGCGTGAAAAATCATGCAACATATACATGGAAATAGTTTCAAAATTCCCGTGGCAGCGAAGGAATTCTGTTTTTTTTGTTGCAAAGCAGCAACAAACATATCCAGAATGTTTCAATTTTCTTCGCATTGACAAAATTGTCTTTAAAGGCATTAAGATAAATAGTGGCCGTGGCATGGCCATCTGTGCCATCAGTTGACTTCTCCGAAGTTACCTTCCCAGAAATTTTGACACTTTTTTTTTGTACAATTGAGTGTGGAAAACAAGGCAAGTCAAGTGGCCACGTGTGAAATTTACACAGAGGATCGAAATGGATCCATTTTTTCTATACACACTGCGTTAAGAGCTATGTTTTTTTTTCCTTCCCACATGCAGTTCATCACGAGATCAATGATTTTTTTGCCAGATTCTGGTGTTTTTTGCAAGGCCAAACATAATGTAATTGTCAAAAAAGGTTGTCAAAAAAAATTGTGGATCCATTTCTGTTTCATTTTTTCCGCCGTCTCCAAGCACCTCAAATCAATACGATTCTAGCGGTATGAACCACGGCATGAATCAAAATTGAGGTACCAATACCAGTGGGTTCAATGGGTTAACAATTGCCCAAAAAAAATAGAACCCAAGGCGATGTATAATTGAAAAAACATTGTGGGCATTTTGGGGTGTCCCAAACACAAGCAGCACACCACAAGTCCGTCAATTGCACCTGCTGATCACACTGGTTGCAATTGTTTTTGTGTGTTTGAGTTAAAAATTAACCTGTGCGTGGTCTACTCTCACATTTGGTAGTAAGGCCAAAAACTGTCCTTTCTGGTGATTTTGGGTTTTGGAAGATTCATGTTCAATATGCCTTTGATCAAATCCTGCTTGTGCCCAGTATTCAACAGCATCTTGCAATCCGTGCCAAAGAGACTTGCTGCACAATGACCAACCAACACGTTGTAACCATCGTTGACCAATTGCATCAGCCAAATCCAATAGAATGGTCAACGATGCCTGTGCCGAAAATTGCCGACTGGGTTTTTCTCCAAGGAAGATGGTCAACAGCAGAAGCGGAAATCAAACCCAGTCTCGTTCCTGTTGAAGCATTGCAATTGTTTTGCTGAACATTAAAAATTGATTGCCACACCACCCACACAAAGGAACCAGCCAACAAACCAGCGGAGAAGTGAAGGAGTGCTAGTACGAACGCAAAATGTTGAAGGAAAATTCACGAGGGGGATTTCATGAAACCCGAAAAGAATACAAGACAATAGACGAGAAGGCAGACAAGAAAGCAGACCGTGGGAGATGGGAGACGATGGAAAGCAAGAACGGAGATCGTGGGAACCAAACTTGCCAACAGGCGGACGCAGCATCTGACAGTAAAACAAACAAACCCTAGAAGATATTGAGATTATCAGTAAACTGTGCGGGAAAAAAAACATGGTTTGGCAGGGGCAACCATTCCAACCGTGGTTTCATTGAAAACTAAAGAACACCCGAACACACGACCAAACACTGCCAAACCCATCAGCAGAGTTGCTCCCAACACGTCCAAAAAATTAGGCAATTACACCAAAAAAAATAATGACCAATTCCCCATCTTTTGCAGTTGTTTGCCCACAACCGCTTGGTTCAACCATCATCATATAAACCACTTAAACAATCACACCCAAGTCTCAACATTGCTTGTGGGATATGAAATGTCATCCCGCCGTCTTCGTGTCAGCACTACACCTTCGCGAAATTACGCACGCATGTCAAAACAATTATCTTTACACTCACAAGAAGTGCCGGTCCTGCCACAAGCCTCATCCTTATGCACACGACAACAACAAAAGAAAAGGGAGAACCCAAACATTACAAGCGTGATCCCTACACGTATACTAAGAAACTGACCAACGCTGGTATCGTCATGTTTACTGTCGGGTAAAAAACACATCCAAAACTGACAAGCACAACTGCAACATGACATCTGCACAAGTGTTGGAAAAACGGCGCCACTCATTTTTCTCAAATAGACGGGGGACAATTCGAGGTGCNACAACTGCAACATGACATCTGCACAAGTGTTGGAAAAACGGCGCCACTCATTTTTCTCAAATAGACGGGGGACAATTCGAGGTGCCACATCCGGCCTTCTAGGCTCAGGGATAGGCTAAGAAAAAGGATGGGACAGTACACACACAGTGAACGGGACATGTGCGGGGAGGGAAAATGGGTGGGAGCACATTGCTCCCGTTTACTTGAGACCAAAATTGGCCACCACAAAGGATATAAGTTCAGCTCTCCAGTGTTCATCGTGTGTGCACATCCCAAGATTTNGAGCACATTGCTCCCGTTTACTTGAGACCAAAATTGGCCACCACAAAGGATATAAGTTCAGCTCTCCAGTGTTCATCGTGTGTGCACATCCCAAGATTTGACAAACATCTTGCCTGTATAAATTTAGTTGCACAAAACAAAAACCGAAAGACCAAGTGTCACAGCACAAGAGTTTGAGTCACCAANCATCCCAAGATTTGACAAACATCTTGCCTGTATAAATTTAGTTGCACAAAACAAAAACCGAAAGACCAAGTGTCACAGCACAAGAGTTTGAGTCACCAACATCACTTGGTCACCGCACAAGGCACAAAATAAAGGTTTCTGTTTTGCAGGTTGTCGGCTCAACTCAAATAAATGAAGTTGCACCACACGCACAAACACAAGCGCGCAAAACACGCGAGCACAAACGCGACGCACGCGCAAGATAANCAGGTTGTCGGCTCAACTCAAATAAATGAAGTTGCACCACACGCACAAACACAAGCGCGCAAAACACGCGAGCACAAACGCGACGCACGCGCAAGATAAAAACTAGAGACCACGCGTTCAGGGTTCGCCACAGTGGTGTGCAAAAAGGGGAGACAAACGAGACACATCAACTACCATAGATGGTACTATGCGCTCACATACACACGNGACCACGCGTTCAGGGTTCGCCACAGTGGTGTGCAAAAAGGGGAGACAAACGAGACACATCAACTACCATAGATGGTACTATGCGCTCACATACACACGCGGACCGGCACAACGCTAAGGGAGTGCACATTGCACACCCACGCACATTGCGAGTTCACAGAAAATGCATTATCTACTAAAGTAGAACATTGCTTATCTTTACACTCACAAGAAGTGCCGGTCCTGCCACAAGCCTCATCCTTATGCACACGACAACAACAAGAGAAAAGGGAGAACCCAAACATTACAAGCGTGATCCCTACGCGTATACTAAGAAACTGAACAACGCACAACTGCAACATGACATCTGCACAAGTGTTGGAAAAACGGCGCCACTCATTTTTCTCAAATAGACGGGGGACAATTCGAGGTGCCACATCCGGCCTTCCCCCATCTAGTCATTTCACATCGCTTCACCTCCAATCGCACATTTGCGCAGGAGTTCGGGTGGTACTTGGGTTTCAACGGCTCCAATGGCTCGACGCAACCTGAAGTCAAGGCGCGACGGCCCGTCAGCTATGTTGCTCATTGTCGGCACACGGCAAAAGTAAGGACACACCTCCATTCGGGTTTCCACCAACGTGCCCTTGTGAATCATGCGCAAGGCGTGGACAGAATCAGCTCCACCCCGTATCCAGCTATGTCTAGCTCCATCATTGTCTATGAATACAAGCACATGACGGCCGCTCAAAATGTCGCCCCAACAAGCCAGTGCAAGAAGGTAAGGCAAAATCTCAGCCTCAAACACAAGCTGCTTACGACCATCGCCTGCCCAAACGCTTGTAACCTCACTTGGCAAACGTAGACCAAAATACTTCAGCCCTGCTCCAGAAGCATCAATCAGGATGGCTCCCACTGATGTGACCAAGTTCGTGTCACCATCGCTTTCGGGCTCACAGGCCCCATCAACAAAGAGTAGGTAGTGTGGCTCGTGAGCTGTGCTGATCACCCGAGGGGGAGCATTCACAATACGATCCAACATCCATTGCAAGCCAAACTTGACATCCTCAGAAAGGGGGGAACAGTCTCTCCCAACCCTAGCAGGTCCACCCACTGCGCGCAATGCCAACTTTGCACTCCGGCCGAAAATCTGGCCTTCCGCAAATGTCAAACGAGATCTGAGGCTTTCCGACTCACTGCAAGTGATCGCGTCGGCATCAAGAAAACCACGCACCAGGCCAGAGAGCTCTTCACGTCGCTTGCTGGTGTTTCCGATCCGCAAAATGCCAGACCCAACATTTGTCAAATCAAATTCCACCCCCAGAGCAGTGAAAACTGAAGCAAAACCAACATCCTTATCAGGATCTTCTGACAAAATCCAACCCAGCGATCGGAACAAGAACCTGATCGTCATGTCAGCGCTCTCTGCGTCCTCAGGCCGCGATATGCAAATGAAGTCGTCAAAAAAAGAAGACCACATCAGGGCACCCCCACGGATGCCCAGTTCTTTCAGTGCACGCGAAACGCGCAAGAATGATGCAACTGAGGCTGTGCCGCCAAATGGCAGCCCTTTCATTCTAAACAGCTGCACACGCTCATGCTCTGGTGACCAAACTGCAATCCATGAAAACTTGTAGTGGTTCTCACTGACCCCCAGCTGACGGTATGCCTTCCGCAAGTCAAAGGTTCTGCCCACCAACCGACAACCGGGTCCATGAACCTGCGTACATCTTTTGACCATCGCCGCGACCTCATCGATTGTATCTACCTGCAACCGCTCAGGCAGGCCAACAGTCGAATTGATACCTGAAGCTGTCAGGTTGTCAATGGGACGCACTTTATGTCCCTGCCTTATGCCAAATCTTGGAGACACGACATGTCCTCTGGGTAAACTGTCAAGCTCAAAAGGGCCATCAAGTGTTCCACCTTTGACTTCAGCCATTGTAGCATCCCAGACTTCGCGATCCAGTTCAGCATCTGAAGACGCCTTGACGCTAGCGATGGACCGTCCAGAAAATTAAGCCGCCATTGCCTCCAGACTGTCCACATGTACTTCAGGCGGTCTCAAATTGGACGCAAACATACCAGACTGCTTCATCCAACCAACCAAGGGCAGTCCAGCTGATGCTTCAGCGGCAATGCTTGCATCAGGGTAGCGTACAGCCTCAAGTGCACAGCGCATGAGCTCAAACTTCTTCCCAGCCAACACCGACCTCTCTGCACTGCTCATGCAAGACCATCATGGACTTTGTCGGGAAGCCTATCAAAAAAAAATAAAAAGTAATCAAAAAAAAATATTTTTCATCAAAAAGGAATTTAAAGAATCAAAAAATAATTAAATTGGGAAGAAGAAGAAAGGAAGGAAGGAAGGAAGGAACGAAGGAAGGAACGAAGGAAGGAAGGAAGGAAGGAAGGAAGGAAGCGCTGCGTGTGAAAATAGGTATCGGTTTTTCATGCTGCTTCGGGGAGAGGCGCTGCAATCAGCCCTCNGGAAGGAAGGAAGGAAGGAAGGAAGGAAGCGCTGCGTGTGAAAATAGGTATCGGTTTTTCATGCTGCTTCGGGGAGAGGCGCTGCAATCAGCCCTCCCCCAAAAAAAAGACCCTTCCATGTTTATATCAATGTAAACCCAAGCTGCCACACTTACAAGATCTTACAAGTATATACATTACTCACATGNCAGCCCTCCCCCAAAAAAAAGACCCTTCCATGTTTATATCAATGTAAACCCAAGCTGCCACACTTACAAGATCTTACAAGTATATACATTACTCACATGTATATATATCCATATATATGATTATATATGTATGATTATGAAAGCAAATGTATATACTGTAAAATGTATCGATATACATATATACACATACCACCACAAATATCAACATTCATATTTGTAGTTAAAGTATATGCACACATGTTTTCCGTAAATGAAAAACCCTAAACAAACCTTAAGCAAATTCTAAATAGACCCTAAACCAACCTTGAATAATGACCTCAGACCAACACTTTAGATTTAC
>BGPT01000101.1:515598-535456 GCA_003297045.1 Symbiodinium sp. clade C Y103
CTTTAGATTTACCCTAAATAAACCCTAAACCATCGAGACATCACTGAAAGCAATTGAAACAGCACACGCCTAAAGAAACCCTAAACCAACCCTAAATAAATCCTAAACCAATAACAGTATGATAAGATCCAATGAAAGTATTTGCACCCAACACGGCTGTGTGTCAACCTGCATTCGACATGTACAGTACACNNAATAAATCCTAAACCAATAACAGTATGATAAGATCCAATGAAAGTATTTGCACCCAACACGGCTGTGTGTCAACCTGCATTCGACATGTACAGTACACACGGGGCAAGTTCTGCATTCTATATACATTCAGTCCCTGGAAAAAAACATGGAACCATAGAAAATCGCTAAAAACAATGGGAACATTGATAAATACCATCCTGCTGCTACTAATGCCGCTGTTAACTTTCTACTCTTCTATTCTTGCGTTTCTTTTTGCGGCTACTGCAAACGCACGCATCAAAAAAGAATTAAGCACATCAAAAACAAATTAATGCAATATTTTTTTTTGATCATGTGGGGCGAGGGCTCACTCAATGCAACAAGTGTGTTTTTATTTGCACAGGCCATGCTATATGAGTTTAATTTTATTTTGATGATTTTAGTTATTTTTNATGTGGGGCGAGGGCTCACTCAATGCAACAAGTGTGTTTTTATTTGCACAGGCCATGCTATATGAGTTTAATTTTATTTTGATGATTTTAGTTATTTTTGATCAGAAAACAAGTTTTTTTTTGATTACTTTTAAGTTTTTTTTTTGATAGCTTACTCGACTTTGTCCACAAAATGCGGACTCTTCTGAGTTCAAGTGAAGCTCCACAGCGCTGCAAACTGATTGCTTCGTCCAAGCCCTCCGGCAACTTGACAGATTGCATGTTGGGGTGGACCAGAGTACACGCCCGCTTGATATAGTCTTGAGGATCCACTGGCAAACCAATCTCTGCTTCACCATTCACCAGACCCCCCTTGGTCATTGCAAAATCGAAGCAAACGCGCCCCTTTTGGAAAAAACTGATTGTCAGCCAGCCGTGCTCCCAGCTTTGCATGTTGTAAAAGAGGAAACTCATCCACGCTCATAGAGTGTGTTGCAGAAAATCAGTCAACAAATGAGGCAATTTGTTGCCTCGCGGAAGAGCGCCAAGGATGGCACGGTTGGCCTGGTCTTTGATGTGCATATGGGCTGCATCGACATCCTGCAGGGTGGCGGGTGGCTCTTTGTAGCCAAGTCTTATGGCATAGTCAGAAATTGCAGCAGCCCAGTGAGCACACAATTGCGGATCATACGCACGTTCGGCAGCAGTTGCAAAAGAACCATCTGCAGTGACCCCCCAAGGGTCATGATCGTGGTTGCCATCACAAACACGCTGAAGCTGCAACAACTCACGAATGTTGGTCCAAAGCGCTGTCTATTTCTTTCGCTTGGACCCGAACATGCATGTATGAAAAGAAACACCAATAAGGCTTGTCCCATGCTGTTGCATAAGCTCCAAAAAAGGATCTGTAACCCACATCAGGCTGCTGGAGGGGTTCTCGACCGACCAGCCAATGTTGCTTTGTGCCAGCTTGTTGATATAAAACCAGGTCAAGCTGTAGAGGTGATTGGCCTTGGCGACCCTTTCACGGGAAACAAAAAGTAAAGCAGGAAGGCCCATTGGAAAACGCAAACT
The DNA here is from genome assembly GCA_003297045.1 of Symbiodinium sp. clade C Y103. Classification (NCBI taxonomy): domain Eukaryota; class Dinophyceae; order Suessiales; family Symbiodiniaceae; genus Cladocopium; species Cladocopium sp. clade C. Next base: position 517,278 of record BGPT01000101.1, read on the forward strand.
CCGCAAAGGCTTGGGCCCAGGTCGCCCTTTCAACTTTATGCATCTTGCCAAGGACGCCGTACCACACGGCGGAGCGAAGTGAACATAGATCAAGCGCCTTTGCGTCAGAAGGTCATCGAAAATTTTTCGTTGTGACTTCGAATTCAGGTCAATCATCAAAATAGGAATCCCCTTGACCGCCTTATGATCAACCGAAAAAACTTGAAATCCTTTGCGCCGCAGTGCTCGAGACAAACCTGCTTTGCCGCAGAACACTTCGACATAAAAACATCTGCAAAAGTCAGCCCACCAGTCGTTGCAGTGTCAACTGGCGCCTCCGGGATTCAGTTTGTGCATTGGTTCAATGCATGTTTACCATGGCACTTAATGCACTGGTGCATGCCACGGCTGCATTTGTCAAAGTTGTTCTCCTTTGTCACATTGTTTGAACACCCGTGAGGCATGTTGAAGTTGTAGCAAATGCGCTGCTTCTGCTTGTTCCAACCACTGTATCCATGCAAACCGGCCGGCAAGTTGGTGCGGCCTTGCTTGTCGCGGATCTTCCGCTTGGGCTGAGCTTTCGGCTGAACTTTTGTGGGCTTTTCATCATCATCTGCAGTCTTACGCTTGTTGGCATTGTTGGGATTGCTGGCAGCGTTGCTTGAGGCCCCAACAGGTAAAGGAAGAAGATGAAATGCAACTGAAGGTGTAGTGTGCAACTCCTCCAAAGCCTTGTCAACTGGAAGGTCACCATTCTTGTCAGCTCTGAGGTCTGACCTGACCTGGTCTGCCACCCGCGTCCACAACTCCTTGTCAGCTCGCATGATGGCATCGATTGTGGCCGATTTGTAGCCAGGCGGAGCGGATCTGTTGAGGTGGCTCATGAACTCACGCATCACCTTTTCATGGGCGGCATAGGTGCCCAAGTTGCTCATCTCCAGTGCCAAGCCTCTGCGGATCATGGCTTGGTGGACCCTCAGTTCATTCCCAAGCTCTGAGGTCAGCTCTGTACCCTTTGCTTTAACTTGCAACTGGTGTCCTTCCAACATCACGACTTGTTTGTCGGCTTTGATCGACAGCAGCTCAAGCTCCCGGCTGCACATCCGCTCAATGGGAAATGCCGCAATGCACCTTCATCAAGCTCCCGGCGAAAGCGTCAATCACGCAATGGGCCGGCTCATAGTCGCCCTTGATCTCAAAGCCAGTGATTTTGTCACGCATGACTTTAAGACGTTGGTCTTTCTCTTGTGCAGGCAGCTTCCTAGCAGTCTCATCAGGTGTCTCAATCCGCTGCTTGATGGCTGCAACGGCCACTGTAAGCGACTCATAAGCCAGCTGCTTCAAGCCTGCTTGAACGCCAATCGTAGCGCCCCTGGGGCAAATCATGTCGACAAGATTCTGGAAACGTTCCTGATCCAACTGCCCAGGCTGGCCATTGACTGCAAATGCCAAATGGTTGAAACACCTGATGTCATTGTCGTACAAAGCCTGGACATGGTCGTCCGTCAATTGAATCTGTTGAGCACGGTGCTTGAAGCTTGCATTCGATTCAGCGTAGCTTGACATGGCAGCACAACTGAGCGAGAGATGCCTAACAAGCTGCAAAATGACGCAATTGAAACATTGCCCATTCATTCTGTACATGTTTGGTTTCTGATGGGTGTAGTTGAAATAAAACTCAGAAATGAAAACACTCATGCAGTGTCAGATGCGCACGAAGAGTGATTGAGACATGTCTGCAACTCATATCAAGTCGAACATATCGACTTTGGGGCACATAGCCCCTTTTGATCCAACCCACGCATCGGATCGTCGCATTTTGAAATCAAATGCACAGTTTCACATGGCAACAACTGACATCTTTGTCAAATGAATGCACTCCCTCATGACCTCAACTGACATCTCAGTGAAATGACTGACAGCTGAAAAATGTGGTGTCTGCGGCTCAAACAAAATTTTCCACATTGGAAGAGTCCGGAGGGATCCACATACGCTATTCTTCCCACATTTGGGATGAACCTGAGCGCAATCCCTGGACAACGCCAAGCGGTCACATTGACCAATGGCCACTCATGCACTTTGTCACTCCGCCACATATGGCTCATCTGAGACATCTTGACACAACTCTGAACATGCAAGTCAAAAACAATACAGTGACAAAATTGAAAATTTGAGTTTGTTTCGTTTCATGCGGCATGACACGACATCAACCCGTTTGAAGTCTAGATCACAAAAACATGTCAGCCCCCTGCCAAAAAAAAAATCAACATGTCATTGCACGTTGCTGCTTGCAAGGCCCTTGCTGCCAATGCAGTGATCACACATTGCGACTCCTTTGACGGGTTTTCCTGCATAGTAAGTGTACCTATCACACTCACGACGCCCGCACAAAAACTTGATACTTCCATTGGGTTTCAAGTGCTGCACCCCTGAAACATTGTTTCTGAAAACTGAGTAAGAGTCAGGCACATCTATGAATCCTGGAAGCAACTCAGGCACAACAAGATGCCAAAGCAAACCAGACTCAGCAGGAACAAAGTTGTGGTCATCATCACTGTCTGAATCGTCTGTGTCTGGCATGTAACTGCTGTCTGAGTCAGATGATTGCTCATCAGCTTCACCTGTCTCTGAGGCCTCAACAGGAGGGCGACCCTCAGCAACGAAACGTCCTGATCTTGTAGCATCAGGTATGAAAACCCCTCGTTTGATGGCCTGCAGTGTCTCGATGAGTTTCTCGATCGCTGGTCCCATCGAGTCCCGATTGTACGTCTCTGCTGACTTCGCATTCGCATCCAAATGGTGTCCCAAGAGTCTGCGAGTTTCCAAACTGACTCCATGCTTCCCGGTCCAGGATAGGGCCGTGGCCTTCAGACTGTGCGATCGGATGGCAGCGTCTGTGTCATCCCCCAACTTCAGCGCCATTCTGAGCAGTTTGCCGCATTCAGACGACGTCACCTCTTGCGCCAGGGGCTTGCCGTCAACTCCAAATCTGCACATCAAAGGTGAATTGAGCTTCCCACTGATTTCCAAGCCCAACGCCTCACGAGCTTGCAGCCATGAGCGAAACCAGTCCACATTCCCCAAGGAATACACTGGGGCAACCAACGGGAGATAGGTTCTCCTGAGCACATCGCTTCGAGCTCCTTTGTTCCCCAGGATTTGGAGTTCGAGGAAGCCAGGACAGTCAAGGGCTGTTGGATTGAAGTCATCCCTCTTGACGTCCAAGATGATGTTCACGGCTCGCTGGCCGTCGGAAAACCGACCACAGCCGTAGAGAAGAATGAGCATGGCCCCCAGCAAAACCCTATCTTTAAGGTCAATTGTAGTGGCCACCAACTTCTCCAATGCAATGACCTGTGACACCTGCAACGGTGATGCCTGTCGAATGGGTCCAGCCCTCTTGCCCAGCTCTACAGCAACCCCGTCAACTCTTGCCGTCCCAAGGTCCGCAAGGTCTCCACGCAATCCCAGCAGACCACGAGCAAACCTGCAAGCTTCTAAGAACGAACGCCCTGCGCTTGCTGAAGTGCGCTCATCTTGCACCAAGCTCTGCAAGTATGTAAAGACCACATGCTCTCTGAGAGGGAAAAACTGCAAACCATTCCGACAGCAGTAGTTCACAAATCTGTTCAAAGCATAGAACCTCTTTGACAGTGTTGACGTGGCTTTGCGAGCAAAACAAGCCTTCAAACTGTCCTCTACCACAGCGTGTGTCAGCGATCCACCGCCAGCAACAATTGCATCACCCACTGTAAAAGCATCAAGGTTGATACAAACAATGCTAGACCAGTTCGATATGACGCTCTGTCGTTTGTCATGCTCATCCCTAAGCTCAACATGTTTGATAACCTGCTCACACAGACAGGCAACCCTCACCTGCTTGGGAGCTCGCAGCAGAGTCATCACATCATCAGGCGCTTGACTAGTCAAATCAAAATCAACTGCCGGCCGCTTGAAAGAAGGTCCCTGCACATCACCCTTTCCAAAAACAGTGCTCAGAAAAGGGTCAGTTTCCCAGAAAAATTTGGGCTGATCAACCTCCAGCGTCCATGAACTGCTGTCCACACCAAAACCAGGTCTAACACCAGCTCTCACCAGTCCAGGCACCTGGCGGTCGTCGTCAAGCCTCTCAGTGTTGAGGACACGCTCATCCTTCCCATCTGGCCCTAGGTCTAACAGCCAGTCAATGTTCCTGTCATCACCCTCATGTCCAGGCATAGGTTCACTTCCATTGTCATCCAGAAAGTCATGCAACCCCTGTCTCAAACTGTCTGAAACACCTGGACTTCCAAAATGGCGTTGACTTACTGACTGCCAACTCGAACCAGCATCTGAATCCTCAAGAGTAGATCCCTGCAAACCGTCAAATGAATCTGCAACTGTGGGCCCCGGCAAAGTTTCGACAAACAACTCCGCTCTGTGGGACTGATTCCCATGGTCATGCGCCAAGTCAAAACTTCCAGCAGCTGAAAAATTGCTCTGACACAAACCACTTTCATCAGCGTCCACATGTTGCAAACTGTTGTGATCTGCAGAAACCCCCACTACCAATTGAACATCGTTGGAACCTAAGGCTGAGCCCAGTGCACATGGCAGCGATGTCGTTCCTGGTGCGTTTGCCCTAAACGACATTGCAGTTGTCATTATTAACACCTGGACGTGCAACAAAAAGTCAGGGCAGGTGACTGTGAGGCACTGGATGGGATACTGGGTTCACAACCGAAACGTCGAAGAAGTTCGACCACTATAGCCAGCAAGAGGTGCAACAACTCTGACAATGTGTACAGCTGCAGCTGGTCCATGCATCAAAACGAAAGCCACAACAAGCAAATGGCTGTCAAGAAACCTGTCACGAAAATGCAGCAACTGACAAAACACTTGCAAGCAATCGAAGATGGCTCTGACACTCGTGACTGACCAGCTGGCAACTGGATTGGAGACGCTATGGCAACGCGTCCCTTGGCCGTCGCACCCGGGCGTCGCATGGTGAGCACATTGCTCCCGTTTACTTGAGACCAAAATTGGCCACCACAAAGGATATAAGTTCAGCTCTCCAGTGTTCATCGTGTGTGCACATCCCAAGATTTNCATCCCAAGATTTGACAAACATCTTGCCTGTATAAATTTAGTTGCACAAAACAAAAACCGAAAGACCAAGTGTCACAGCACAAGAGTTTGAGTCACCAAACAACATCACTTGGTCAAAACCGCACAAGGCACAAAATAAAGGTTTCTGTTTTGCAAACAGGTTGTCGGCTCAACTCAAATAAATGAAGTTGCACCACACGCACAAACACAAGCGCGCAAAACACGCGAGCACAAACGCGACGCACGCGCAAGATAANGACCACGCGTTCAGGGTTCGCCACAGTGGTGTGCAAAAAGGGGAGACAAACGAGACACATCAACTACCATAGATGGTACTATGCGCTCACATACACACGTGGACCGGCACAACGCTAAGGGAGTGCACATTGCACACCCACGCACATTGCGAGTTCACAGATAATGCATTATCTACTAAAGTAGAACATTGCTGAATGTGGAAATGGCAATATTTCCGTCCTGTGCAAAACTAGTGGATGGCCACGTGATTGCATCCCAGGCAACTACATAAGGGGAACACGAAAGGTAAGGGACCAAGATGCAGGCTGAAAAAAAAGGTTGTATGTCAGACCCAATGGTGGTGATGATGATGATGATGTTGTTGATGATGATGATGACAATGTGGCATTTTTTGGGATCTTTTTTGGGGTTGGGAACATCAATAATGCAGCCAAGGCGTCATTTTGGTTGTGAACACATTGCATGGAAACCCAATAAAAAGAATTCAACATGATCGGGGAACCGGGATTGCCCCATTGGCAAGTCCAAGGTTTCCAATCGAAATATTCACATCCGATGCAAAACTTTGGTCATAACAAAGTAAACCAAACCTCGGGACAGGTGAGTTAACCACGCATACAATTCAAGGTTACCTTTTTTATTTACGTTTCTTACTTCACTTTGAACCATTGATGTATGCACATGACAACTGAAGCACAACTCATGTACTCACTCAGCAACTCTGTTTTCTGCGGTGGGGTTTCAACTGACGTCATTGCGCCACTCCCCGGCCAAATTGGAGCAAGCAATCTTTCAGGGTTTCAAGAAGCCGAATGCAGTGGAACATCTCAGAATACCGTAAGGATTGCAAGGTGGTATTCATTTGCAGCAAACTGATGTTGAGCGCATGCAAGGCCGGTCTTTGATTTGCAGGAGTGGCCTGAAGAATCTGTTGAGTCATTTGGATGGCTTGTTCCAAGGTTGCAGTCAGGCGTTCCATTTGAACTTGAACAATATCGAAAAAGCAAATCTTGCAGCACTGGTAACTGAGCAGGTGGCGCATTCATGGCCTGAAACACGGTACGGTTATGCCATGTATGGAGAGGACTGACACTGGTCGGAACATAGCTTCGAAAGCGCACTTGCTGGCAGTATAAAAATGTGAAAGAGTCTGCACATGCAGTCTTTCAGCAGCACTTGCTGCGCTGAAACCAAAATAAGGGATAGGGAAAAACCTTTGGTTGTGGAAGGACGAAGAATTGGAAATTGGGGCTCACTTGAGCCTGTTGTACTTCAGTACATGCAAGAGATGTCAACGTTCCTACTTGACAGCATGATTGTCTGTGCATCAATGCATCTGAATGTTGAAGAAACAAAGGTTCAAAGACGCATATGAATGTTATATTGAGATGCTTGAAGTATTGGTGAAATAATACCGAATCTCCTCCGGCGAGTACCGTCTTATCTCCCTGTCTTACTTCACTTTGAACCATTGATGTGTGCACATGACAATTGAAGCACAACTCACTCAGCAACTCTGTTAAAGGCTGTTTGCTACAAATTGTGGGCCTCGCAACTTCTTTGCATCAGAACGGTGGAGCTAATGTCAGAATTCCTCGGAAGGTTGCGCAGAATTCTTCCCGGCGCGAGGCTGTGTTGATAACAGCGAAGGTACCGGAAGGAGATTTGGTGAAGTCGAGCTCAACTCCTAACATCTTAAAGAGACAGAATAAGGCAACAACTTGTCTTCCGAGAGCAACCCAGGAGCTGAAAGAATAGAGAAATGCAGATATCTGTGTGTGACGACAAGCATCTTTCACTCAAATTCAAAGTCATCAAAATAGGCACTCCATGTAAAACGCAGGAGAACGCTGCCGATGTGCCATATCGCTAAGAAGCATCTGAGAGATGCTGTTACGAATGCTATGGACCCGAACGGAAAACATTTTGTTGGTATATTTCGGCCTTCCTTTGACTGGATTGAAAACAATCCAAACATGAGCCCATGTTAAACGCATGGTCAGAGAGTGGCATGCAGGCCGCCAGGTCCCAACACTTTGCCAGCATCTCAGGGAAAACAGAATTCATCGAGCAAGATTTCAAGTATGCAGCTCCTGGTCCTGCTTGGCGGTCAAGACCGACATTTTGAGTCGGTACATCTTTACGTTGACACTTCATATGAACCCAACAGCCGCTCGGGCATCGGGGGGATCTTGTTTGATAGTCATAGCCAATGTTTAATTTTTTTCAGCGAAGAAGTGTCACTTGACTTAATCCAGTCACTGCGTAGAGAAGAACAACAGACTGTCATTTTTGAACTTGAAGGGATTGCGACAGCCATTGGTTTGAGTTTGTTCAGATGTCACCTAGCTGGACAACGTGTGGTGGTTTTCACCCACAACCAAGCGGTGCAAGCCTGTGTCATCAAATAAGTCAGCCAACCAACATATGGACCTTGTGATCAGACACATTTGCAAATCGGAAGAGGAGTTGGGAATTGCCTCTTGGGTGGAACGCGTGCCGAGCCAAATCCTTCGAACATTTTGTCCGGAAAAGAAACAGCAACCATTTTAGGCATGAATAGACATAGAGTCAATCTCAGCGCAATATGGGCTGTGTGAACGTCACCATGCACAGTGGAGAGTGGCGCGATGACGTCGGTTGAAACCCCACCGCAGAGGCATAAAATTCAAAAATTGTTTGTGTGAGCTTAACCAGCACATCAATGGGCCTCACCTTGTCTTTTTGAACGACTCTAAGACGTCTCGTTAAAGCAGCCGCAACCTCCTGACAGGGTACAGGCTAGTCACTGAGTTCCTAGTTCCACATTTGTCAGTCTCACAGCTTAGCTGCGCTTCAGGCACGCTACTGGGATCCAAAGGGTCCACAAGGAATCCTTTGTTACGCTTGATACCCTCTTTGTCAAGTTCTGCATCCCCCGACCCTTTGATGCTGAGAAACAGTGCCTCTCTGGCTTTCCAGGGAACTTCCTTCCAAGTCTCGGGGAGATGCGCCGGCGTGAACTTTTTGTTGAAAGAGTTCGGTTCAGGTCCCAGTCAAGTCAAATCCATTGCACAAATTGTCAAACAAATTGCTGTCAGCGGCTTGTGACCTCTCTATCAGCTGTTTGAAGAGAAGGAATCGTTTTTAACGATAGAACTTTCTTTCTTTCAACAAGGTGTCCTCAAGGTGTTGGAGCTGGCACTCTTCAAAAATTCGGATATCACCTGGATGCTCGCTACCAATGCTTCAGCTATGAATTCTTGTGGCGAACTGTGTGTGCTAATGGAAATATTGTCTACACTCGCGATATTTTTCAGGGACGATACTCAAAATACGTGAATGAGGTGGCAGCGGTTGAGACGCAGGCACTGAGTTACTGTTTTAAATTCACTGACTGAAGGCAAAATTTAGAGGTTTGCAGCTATGCGTCGCGGATCTGTTGAAGTTCCAAAGCTTGTTGGGCGTGTATTTGCGCTGGACAGTGAACGCCCAACTCTTGCAAATATGAGACTATTTTGGCTGCGATGGCGCCGCATAGGGGCCCGGTTCTTCTCCCGTAACCCACCTATTGGCAGTTTGGCCCCACAGCTCGAGTGGGTGGCTGTTTTCACAATCACATTCGGCTGCTGCAAAGTGGGCACATTATGCACTGAAAGAGTGAGCTGTCTTCGAGCGCTGCCAAGAAGACAATGGTGAAATGCCAAAAAGGCCTTGATGTGCCGAGTCTGCCGAAAAAAATGCGGCCAAGATTTTCTACTGAGAAAAACATTCCGTGTTTTGTGCAAGCCCTGCAGAGCTGTTATGTTTTGTGATAAAGTGCATTGGCTGAGAGGACCCTTGCCTGCAAATCCGGTCGCAAAGTGCGAAGCTTGGCTTCATTGGACAGTGAACATGGAGATGCGCGGACCAGTGGTGATTCAGACGAAAGATGTGTCTCCCTTTTCCAGCGTTTCAGGGTGCCTGAATCTGCTTTGATGGTCGGTGAATTTCTGGTCCATATTGTCAGTGAGGATGACTTCTTGCTGTGTGGACGTCCAACCTCAATTTACTTTCGTCCATATGCCAAGTTGTGGAGCGTGATTATTTGGCCAGTTGTCGTCAGTGCCTTAGATCCTTCCAAAATAGGAAGTGAAACCTGGTGAAAAAGCTATTTGTTGAGTTGCATTGAGAGATCAGTCATGTATTTGTGTGGAAACATGGAAAGCTGAAGCTGTGCAGTCAGAAAATCAGATTGGCTGGGCCGACATCCCTCATTGCGGAATCTTTCCTGAGTTGTACGGAGTCGTCTTTTCATGACGTTTCGCATGCTGTGGTTTTAGCTTTTGGTGCGACCATCACGATACTCCCAGGATGACTGGCTTTGTACTTTGCTGAATACCGTGAAGGCGTATTGATTCCTCTGGCTTCTACTGCATCATGAAGATTTTCTGAGAGCCGGCCAGGGGTAGTCGTTTCCGTTTTGGGAATACTTTGTATTTACTTTTGCCGTCTTTATTGATTAGTGACACAGGCCGTGAGCCAGCGTGCGCTACTTCCGAGCAAAAAAAAGCTGCGCAGTCAGAAAATCAGTGCATTGTTGTGGCACCACATGAGAGTCGGTGCGTTTGACCTTTTGTTACAACATCAAGAAACCAATCTTGCAGTTTGACAAAACTCAAGGCCGTGAAATTCATTGCGTGACATTTCGACATGCATTTTTCTCAGCTGTCTGTTTTGATTTTTGATCTCTCAATCAATGCCTTTGTTCACACATGCAACCACATTCACAACTTGATATTTTCACATGCATGATATACTGAGGGCGTCACCACACATGTGTTGGTCCTGCTTTCTTTCACTCTAGCTGGAGTTTCGGCCGATGAAGCTCCATTGAGACGTTTTCTCACGGAGATGCTAGAGGAGGAGCCCAGCTTGGACCAGATATCATGCCTGAGGCGCTTGTTTTTCGAGGTGCATACTATGGTGCTTACAGATGCCCGTGCGAGGTCAAATCCAATGCCACTATGGGTGCGGCTGAACGACTTCATGGTCAACACTCACAACCTCAGTCCTGCCTGGATGGCCGCTCGAGACAGCGGGCCATCAATTTTGCCTGCAGCAAGTTCTTGCGTCTTTCCAACCTTACCACATGGTCAGGAAATTTGAAGTTGAACTCAAGTGCAGACTTTGTAGGACCCTCCAAGTGGTCAGTGGAATCTCACAGCCTTGTCATGAAGCCTCAACGGTTTGCTAGAGGTTCTGGTGCTCCAGACATGCGCAGAGACTTGGGCAGAGGAACTTCTCTAGCACGGCTGCTCGTGCCGCAATCCCAAATGGAGTGCTGCTATGTTTGGCGAATGGAGGATATCCCACATGATGTCAACCCAGCTTTCAACGTGTTGAATCATCACCAGATCCGGCAATCGCCACTAGAAAGCTGGCAACCGCCAAAAGGGTTGCAAGGCAGCGTGACCAAGAGACACGCCTTGGCGGGCGGGTATTCACACCAGAACCTATACCAGCAGGGACCTCTTCGTCGAGATGATGGAGGTGGGAGTTTTGGCGTACATCAAGCCAGAGCAGTATTGCAGCCGAGCTCAAGAAGTTGGAGGAGTCAAACGAGATCCAGCTGTGTCAACAGATTCTGCTGGCATGTTGAAGCTAGGCACAAAGGCCTCAGACCCAGTTTGTGAAGCCAGTACTGAACTCAAGCTCAAGGCCTGTTGACAGCGCCGACGAGTCATCATTGTACGGGTTAAGCTACCTGCTACCTGTTTCTTTTGGGGTCATGGACTGACCCCATGGTGGGAATTCCTACCAACCCTGATCCACATGATAAACATGACTCAAATATGGTCATCCAAGAGTAGCAGCCTACAAGGGTTTGAAGAGCAATCATCAATGGGAAAAAAGGTGGGCAGGAAGCAAAGATCCAGGTGGGTTGGAAACGGTTGGAACTATGCCTACACAGTGTCATCATATCTGAAACTGCAGGATGTGGATAACATCACAGGCTTGGCGCTTCGAATTGCGGAGTTGTTGGATGAGCGAAAATCTGGCCCGGGGAGTGGACCCTGGTTTGGTAAGTGCTTGGACCTCAGCAAGGCGTACAAGCAGATGGGTGTGCATCCACAGCATCGACACCTGTCAGTTATCTTTTATCATGACCTGCAGGGCAAACCCAAATACTTTGTAGCTAACAGCCTCATGTTCGGCTCTACTGCAGCGGTATACAGTTTCAACAGAATGTCCCGGAGTTTGTGGTACTTGTTCAACCGGATGCTGGTCATCCCGAGCGGGGTTTTCTATGACGACTTCCCAATGTTCGCACCGGCTCCTCTTGCTGAAGACTCTGATGCGGCAGCAAGTCAACTCCTTCACCTTTTGGGGTGGCGGCATGCGAAGACAGGAACAAAGGCATGCCCATTCCAAAGCAAGTTTCAGGTGCTGGGGTGTACGCTTGATTTGGCGGAGCTGGAGAGAGGAGCTGTTGTGCTGGAGAACAAACCTGGTCGCATTGACCGCTTGGTGACCCTTTTGAACCAAATCAAGGGTGACAAGAAGCTGTCCAAGCACCAAGGCCAGGTTTTCCATGGCTTGATGCGCTATGCATGTGGCTTCTTCAGTGGAAAATTTCTGCATCAAGTGTGCGCTGAAGTTTTGGCGTTGAGCGGCCCCAAGCCAAGAGAGGGGCTGCTGATATAACGTCATTCTGCGACTGCTATTGCTATGCTACAGGCTGCAACGCCCAAGCGCATTGAGGTGGGCTTTGTGAAGGAGCCCATTCTTATCTTCACCGATGGGTGCTGGGAGAATGGCTTCGCTGGCATAGGTGCGGTGCTTGTTGATGTTTCTACGGGAGTGCGCTTGGTGTGTCATGGGGCCGTCCCAGATACTTTACTTGATAAGTGGCGCAACATGGTTGGCGATCACTTGATTTGCCAAATAGAGCTTTATGTGATGGTGTTGGTCCGGTGGCAGTTCAAGAACCTCTTGAGAAACCGCCGTACAATTTGGTGGGTGGACAATGATGCTGCAAGGTATTGTACAATACGTGGCCTCAGTCCCAGCCCATCCATGAGAAATTTGGTGAGGGAGTGAGGGAGTTCTACACGATGGATTCCGAGAGTCCTACTTTCAGTTGGGTGGAGAGAGTCCCCAGCAGTTCCAACATTTCTGATGGGCCCTCTAGGGGTGATCCTTCCGAGGTGTTGAGAATCTTGGGGGTGGAACATCTGACCCCATTTGAACATCCACCTGACCTCTTGCACAGGCTTGTGTAGCTGTCCTGCATAAGCTGGGGGAGAAACGGGCAGTCCAGCTGGAAAGCATTCCAAACAATCCCAACGGATATGTGAAGCTACCCGAATGGATGGCGATGTCAAACCTTTTCGTTTCNGGGGGAGAAACGGGCAGTCCAGCTGGAAAGCATTCCAAACAATCCCAACGGATATGTGAAGCTACCCGAATGGATGGCGATGTCAAACCTTTTCGTTTCGCTGGTGGTCACTTTGAACATCAAACCTTTGACCCCAGACCAATCAAACAGGACGAGGAAAAAGCCAGCTTGTGCNGGCGATGTCAAACCTTTTCGTTTCGCTGGTGGTCACTTTGAACATCAAACCTTTGACCCCAGACCAATCAAACAGGACGAGGAAAAAGCCAGCTTGTGCAACCATCACCACATGTGCAGTCTGTCATTTCAGTTTTGATTTTTCCGCTTTGCAATGCTTCAGCTGTTTTTGCTTTGCTTGACTCATGTGTTTTTGTTGCCTTTTGGTTTGGCGGATTTTTCGACGATGCGTATCGATTATGCGACGTATAGGGGATATGAATATGTATATATATAATTATATATATATATATATTACGCCCCCTGCCGCCGACCCCAAGGGTTGTTGCCCTCGGGCGGCGAGCGGGGGCTTGCAACCTTATAATATATATATATATACTTATATATATATATATACATATATATATATATATATGTATATACTTATATATATATACTTATATATATATACTTATATATATATATACTTATATATATATATATACTTATATATATATATACTTATATATATATACTTATATATATATATATACTTATATATATATATATACTTATATATATATATACATATGAGCAAATTCATTGCAATCGAACTGGATTTTATTGTAATCGACGGATTGAATAGTGATACACTTTGGTGGAAACTAAGGGATATGAGTTGCGAAACCTGCTTGGCCACGGCGCTCAAGCACGGAACCCCAAGATCACACAGTGAATGAGCATCAGAGGTCACATCTTTTGGATAGATCCTTTGAATGATAGGAAAGTATCACAATTCTGACATATATCTTAAGGTTTTCAGAACCTAACTGTAACCGCAGCATTCAGGGCGATATAGTCCCATTTCAGACAAAACGGCGGCTTCCCCAAACCCAAACAGCAGGGCTCTGAGGGACAGGGCCTGCGGGCCACGGCCCCCACTGCCTAACGTTGCCTTCTGACCCTATAAGAAAACTAGCCGTCTTCCAGCCGGCGAACCTTCCAAAACGGCGGCTTCGCCACACCCAAACAGCAGGGCCTAACGTTGCCTTCTGGACCTGTAAGAAAACTAGCTTTGAACCAATAAGAAAACTAGCTGTCTTCCAGCCAGCGAACCTTCCAAAACGGCGGCTTCACCACACCCAAACAAGAGGGCCCTGAGGGACGCACTGGCCCTGCGGGCCACGGCCCCCAGCCTAACGATGCCTTCTGAGCCATAAGAAAACTAGCTCTTCCAGCCGGCGAGCCTTCCAAATGGCAGCTTCGCCACAGCAGAGCCTTGAGGGACGGACTGAGCCTGCGGGTCACGGTCCCCACTGCCGGGGCAGCAGCCGAAGGACCTTCGTCGAAGGTACCTTAAGGTCCCTTCGAAGGTACCTTAAGCCTTCGTCGAAAGGTCCGGGGCCGGGGGGGGGGGAACGAACGAACGAACGAAGGCTTCGAAGGTACCTTAAAGAGGCTTCGAAGCCTTCGAAGCCCCCCCTTAAGGTACCTTCGAAGCCGTCGAACGTACCTTAAGGGGGCTTCGAAGGCTTGAAGCCCCCTTAAGGTATCTTCGAAGGCTTCGAAGCCCCCTTAAGGTACCTTCGAAGGCTTCGAAGCCTCCTTCAGGTACCTTCGAAGGCTTCCCAGCCCCCTTAAGATACCTTCGAAGGAAGGCTTCTTGAAGCCCCGTCTTTTCAAGCCCACTAGTAGTAATATTTTTACTATTACTCAGTACTCATTACTACTTTGTAATATTGTCTTGTGAACAAAACAAAGGGGCCAGGAAATTTTACTACTACCACTTCTACTACCATATTACTACGACTATTACTATTAATTACATTCTGAACAAAACAAATTGGGCAGTAAATTTTACTACTACTACTACTACTCCTACTACTACTACTGCTACTGCTACTGCTACTGCTACTGCTACTGCTACTGCTACTGCTACTGCTACTGCTACTGCTACTGCTACTGCTACTGCTANACTACTACTACTACTACTACTACTACTACTACTACTACTATCACTACTAATTGTTTTGTGAACAAAACCAATGGGGCAGGAAATTTTACTACTATTACTGCTGCTACTACTACTACTGCTACTACTACTACTACTATCACTACTAAAAGTTTTGTGAACAAAACCAATGGGGCAGGAAATTTTACTACTACTAGTACTACTACTGCTCTACTGCTACTGCTACTACTACTACTACTACTACTAATTACTACTACTACTACTATTATTACGAATTCTCAAATTTCAAACTGAAATCTTTCTCCATCAGCCTTTGGAACTGTCCCGGCAAGGTATCGTAGCTGCCANTCAAATTTCAAACTGAAATCTTTCTCCATCAGCCTTTGGAACTGTCCCGGCAAGGTATCGTAGCTGCCACCACTTGCCAAGTCCTCCGCAAAACAGAGTTGCAAACACCACTCTGGGTCAAGCGAAAAAAGCCCCCCACAGGTCCCGGTGTTACACTCTCGGCAAAGGCATTGAAAAACCTGTGGGGAGCTTTCTGGGCCTTGTTTTAAACAAAGATCTGGGTCCTTTTTTGGATTCACTTGCAAAACATAATCATAAACACCACTCTGGGTCAAGCGAAAAAAGCCCCCCACAGGTCCCGGTGTTGCACTCTCAGGGCAAAGGCATTGAAAAACCTGTGGGTGGCTTTCTGGGCCTTGTTTTAAACAAAGATCTATTCTTCTTCCTTCTTCTTCCTTCTTCTTTCTTCTTTTGTCTTCCTCTTTCCTTCCGCGTCTCACCTNGGCTTTCTGGGCCTTGTTTTAAACAAAGATCTATTCTTCTTCCTTCTTCTTCCTTCTTCTTTCTTCTTTTGTCTTCCTCTTTCCTTCCGCGTCTCACCTCTTCTCTTCTTTCTTTTTTTCCTTCTTTTTCCTTTTGCTTCGTTCTTTTTCCTTCTTCTTCCTTCTTCTTTCTTCTTTTGTCTTCCTCTTTCCTTCCACGTCTCACCTCTTCTCTTCTTCTTGTCTTCTTCTTCTCTTCTTCTCTTCTTCTTCTCTTCTTCTCTTCTTCTTCTCTTCTTCTTCTTCTCTCTTCTTCTTCTCTTCTTCTTCTCTTCTAGTTCTCTTGCTCTTCTCTTCCTTTTCTCTTTTCTTCTCTTCTGCTTTTTTTCTTTCTTCATCATAACGGTAGCTTTTTTTTCCTTCGAAGCCTCCAAGTCTTCCAAGGTACCTTAAGGAACCTTCGAAGGCTTCGAGGCACAACATGCCTTCGAAGAGTTTCTCGACAAACCTTCAAATTCAAGGTGCCTGCAGGCTTTGTGTTTGAAGCTGCCGTTTTGGAGGTGTCTTAGAGCCAGTTTTTTTCTAATAGGTCCAGGAAGTGAGATGGTGAGAAGCTCACCATGTGCGTTCTCAGGCATTGGTTACCTTCTCACATGTGTGGAAACTACATATTGCGTGGTCTAGACTTTTGGTCTATAGCTTCGTTATCTCCCACAATACTATGCTTCATTGCGTTTGGTTAGTCTGCGATGCGCGTTGTGTGAAGTATGTCGATTCGGTATTTGCACTGCTGAAATGACTGGATGTGACTGAAGTATAGAGCAGAACATTCTCCTCTCTCACTGCTTTAGAACGTGGACGTTTGATTTCCTGAACTGAAGTTGTATTGAGAAGAAACCTTACGATTCTAAGAGTTTTCTGCACTGGAGATTTGTACAGTTTTGTTTTGGAATCATGTCGTTCTCGAACACTAGTTTTCACGTTTTGGTGAGAACTGACGCACTTGAGAATTTTTGCGATGATTCGCTCTATAGTTAATTGTTTTGAAACTCAAACAGCGCTCTAAACACAGTTTTGAATCGTTGCATCAACCTTTAAGGAAAGGTTGATGTTCACAACCAGGAATCGTGTTTCCTCGTTAGACATTGGCTCAAGGGAGCTGAATTGTCAAGAGCTAATCTGAAGTGTAGTTTCACCGAAGCAGAACAACTTAGGAAGACAGATCTCTTTCTGTGTTTGTGCGGCCGTGTGCCGAACTTCCTTTGTGTGGCGTCCGAGCGAAAAGAGACTGAAGCTCCGGCGAACCTTCCAAAACGGCGGCTTCGCCACACCCAAACAGCAGGGCCCTGGAGGGACGGACCGGGCCTGCGGGCAACGACCCCCTCTGCCGAACGTTGCTTTGCTTCACTGGGCTTGCCCTGTGGGTCTATGCGGCGCTTTAAGTTAGGGTGGTTTGTTTGGTGGTGCGACGCGTTAAGACGCTTTAAGGTGCTTGGGTTTCAAGATATCAACGGTGACAACACTTTCAACAGGAATCTCAACCTTGCTTTCGAAACAGTTGTTGTGGCTTTGCAGATTTCTACATGTCNACAACACTTTCAACAGGAATCTCAACCTTGCTTTCGAAACAGTTGTTGTGGCTTTGCAGATTTCTACATGTCGAATTTGCTTGGATGAATTTTCATTTGAAAATGCGGCACTTCTTCAGAGGTCAACTTGTGCTTATGGACTTCTCCTAGAACTCATTTCTTGTGATTGTGGCACACGTTGACTTGACAATTTCAGATGCTTGTGACTTCAGAAGTTGACAGTGATGGCTGCGGAATTTCAACTTGATTTCACTTGTGGTCACTTTGATACTCAGATGGACCGAAGTTGTGGGCTGAGGAAAACTTTCAGGGTAGGTGGGGGCTGCAGCTATCCAAAATAGTTTTGGACGCCTAAGGGTGCGTTGAGACGCAATGGAGGCCTTATGGCCATCGTTGGAGCCTGGACTGCTTGTTGCTTTCAAACGATTATTTGCTTCACCTTTGTGTCTTCAAGCTGCATTTGATGATGAAACTGATTGCGCAGTTTTAGTGACTGAGCTGTTTCCTAATATGGTCGATGAGGGGTCAGGACGTAGTTGCAGCCCTTGGTGGAGTGGCAGTCCAGCAATGCCCCTGCTTTCAAACGTTTGCGTGTTGACACTGTATCCGAAGGATTTTAAAGCTGTCATCTGGTGGCCAACGGCTTCCATCTAGTGCGTAACATGGGGGTCGCTTCTGGCGTACCTTGTCTTTGCATGTTTTTTGGACCTTGTTTTGGGGCCCCGAAGTGGAGCAAGATGTCATCACTGAAGCTTCCACTACATTGGCTCTTGCACGAAGCGTTTCTCTGGAGGTGCAAGTTTTGACCGCAATCAGCAAGAAGTGATAAAAGCAAAAAAGTATTCTGCCGCATTTGAAAACCCACAATCCAACTAAAGCGAGGTCGGTATCNCGCGATTAGTGAAGCCGGGACAGGCCCAAAGATCAATTATTTTTTCACCCACATTCAATGCCAAGCGAAGCCCTTGTCAGTTTTTGGGGGCCGGTGAAAGGGTACGTGGACACGGCTT
>BGPT01000101.1:535469-572517 GCA_003297045.1 Symbiodinium sp. clade C Y103
TTCTATCTTGCGGGCTGGCCAGGATGGATGTCGCCTTCTGTGAGGGCCGGAGCTTGGCCGAGGGGCCATGAGCATGTGTTCACAGGCGATTCAGATATTAATGGTATAGTAGATTGAAGGTGTTTGCACACCTTGGCCACTTGTGTGCAAGGAACATGGACAGGCTTGCAAAGAGGCTAAGGATCCTTGCATTGAATCTGCATGCAGTGCTGTTTAAAAGTGCGTGGCGCTTTGCGCAACAGTGCGAAACACTGCGAAACGTCACGAAACACTGCGAAACATTGCGAAACATTGCGAAACACAGTGAAACACACAGTGAAACACATCACGAAACGTTGCAATTTACAATGAATTTTGTATTTTGGTGAGACCAAGGCTGCTCATTTTTAAGAGTCCCGAATTTTTTTTGCCCGCAAGCACGAAACGCTGTAAATTACAACGTTTCGTGGTGCGTTTCTGCAGCGCGTTGCACTGGAACCACGCAACGCAGACAAGAGCNTTTTTTTGCCCGCAAGCACGAAACGCTGTAAATTACAACGTTTCGTGGTGCGTTTCTGCAGCGCGTTGCACTGGAACCACGCAACGCAGACAAGAGCACAGCTGTGAGTCTGCAATCGGCCAAAGTTTTTTGAACGCTGCTCGAGCTCGTGTGAGACATTTCGCGACGGAATTCCAACTCATTCGGGCGGTCTTGCGGGTAATTTTGAAGGACATAGACTTTTGTCCACCATTTACAGCGTTGCGTGCGTTTAGTCATACGCAACACATACGCAACATGCACGCAACATGGCGTGTTGCGCGGCCACGCAACGCTGTAATTTACGANATACGCAACACATACGCAACATGCACGCAACATGGCGTGTTGCGCGGCCACGCAACGCTGTAATTTACGATGTTTTTGCTTCTTCGGCGCCTTTTCGGGCCAGCCAGCCTTCTAAATGAAGCTCCACCTTTTTTTAACTCCCGCGAGTGCAAAATCTGGTAAAATACAGCGTTGCGTTGCCGCGCAACATGCCGTGTTGCGTGCGTGTTGCGTATGTGTTGCGCATGACAAGACCCACGCAACGCTGTAAGGGTGCAAGATTTGAGATGTCTATTGCAATTTTGTCGGCCTTTTCCCGGGTTGATGTTGGACAGACTGCCGAACGCCGCGGAACCAGTCTTTAAGCAAGTGGCCCCAGTCCTTGTCCTTTTGGCGGAGCTCGCAGTTTGGTTTCAGTGGCTGTTTGGTTGATGTAAAACTGCCATCTGCGTCAATCCGTTTGGCTTCTGTGCCAACGCTTTCTCAACTCCGTTACTTGTCACGGTGATGGAGGTGTGCTTCATAATTTTCTCTTGTTGGCCCCAAACCCCTGCTGCATGTCTCTTGCATATAGAATGCAAAGGATAGTGCTGACGCAAACAAAATTTACTTTTTCTTTTGATTTTGTCCTTGCAGCCTGTATGCCCAAACTTGGCTGCAGGTTGTGGAGTGTTGGGCGCCTTGCGCTTTTTTCCGCTTCTTTGGCGATGTTNTTGATTTTGTCCTTGCAGCCTGTATGCCCAAACTTGGCTGCAGGTTGTGGAGTGTTGGGCGCCTTGCGCTTTTTTCCGCTTCTTTGGCGATGTTAGGGGCTTTTTAGCTGCTTATCCGCATGTTTTCCCCTTTGACCCCAACTTAGCAATGTTGAAGAACTTAAGACGAATTCTTGTGTTCTCTGCTTCCTTTTTCACTGACATGCACTTGGAAGTCCATGTGTAACCTCGCATTCAGCTTCGTCAAGTTNCTTAAGACGAATTCTTGTGTTCTCTGCTTCCTTTTTCACTGACATGCACTTGGAAGTCCATGTGTAACCTCGCATTCAGCTTCGTCAAGTTCAGTTTATGCGATTTTGTGCTGAGCAGTGGTCCTCATGTAGTGGCTGACCGGATCCCGAACAGGCGGAGAGTGAAAGCTTTTACCGTGATCACTCCTACAGTTCCTGGGATATACCAAACAACATTGCACAGAGGGGGTCCGGGGGACTGGCAAAGAGGGGGTCCGGGGGACTGTAGGGTGCAGTGTTGATGGATGCAGAATAAACATATTTCTCAGCCAAATGCTTCAAGGTTCAACAGGTCAACAACAAAACGCGCCTTGTGTCCAGGTCCCTAAAATGAGGTCCAAAAAACAGGCAAAGACAACGTACGCCAGAAGCGACCCCCATGGTTTCCACCCAAGCTTGGATTGCCCAGGATCGAATCAGGCGTCTTGACATTCATGATGAATCCAGAGGATTGAGATTTGCTGAGTAAAATTGCTTCAAAACAAGAAATTAGATGCAACGGCCAGCCCCATTTTTGGGGTCCAAAATCTGGACCCCAAAATGGGTCCCAAAATTGATTACGAAAGAAAAATTAAAAGTAGGTTCCCTGTAGGGCCCCCATTTTGGGGTCCAAAATCTGGACCCCAAAATGGGGCTAGCCATTGTGACTAATTTCTTGGCTTGGGGTAATTTATTCAGAAAATTTCAATCCATTGGCTTCATTAATCAATGTCAAGACAGCTGATTCGATCCTGTGCAGCCCAAGCTTGGGTGGAAACGGTACCCCCACACAAGGCCGATGTCCGGGTGCTCTGGGAGGAATCTAGAATCAAGGAGGCAGCCTCTGCTACATCGTAATTCTTAGCCTCCACAAAATAAAGCCTCATTCTGGTTAATTTGGGGCCGAAGGGTAAGTCACAACTGTAATCGCTAGTGGCGGTGTGCTGTCACGTTTTCTCTGGGAGTCAAGGATACGGTTGTATCTCTGTACTGTTGAGTAAATCATCGCATTTACTTTCCCGTGTTGGTGGGTACTCCCATGAGATTTGTGTCTATCCTCGATACACCCGAGATTAGGGTTCCAAGCACCTGAGCTCCTTCCATCGCTCCGCGCACTGTCTAGAGGTGACACTATAGTGGTAACAGTGACTGCCCGCGAGAGGCCAACCGTTGCTCTGGTGATCGCCTTCTGATTCTAGGTTGGAGAAGATCTTGGCTGTCCGCTTAAAAACCTATAACCAGGTTGGAATATGATTCCATGATATGCTGTCGCGCCTGCCAGTGAAACAACGTTGGCCACCTTGAAAGGCGCTGGGCTGCCATCTGGCTTCTTTGGTATATTTTCTTGATCCTGTAAGTGATTCCTCATTGCTGTTGATGTGGTAAGTGCTAGAAGGCCTCGCGTTGTGTCTATTCCAACACATCAATAGAGCAGATCCCTCAACCAGAACACTTTGATGTCAATGTGTCGGGACCGTCTTTGTAAATCCGTTCCCTCTAAAAGCATTTTTTCACTCAAACTGTCGGTCCGCATCAATAAAGGCAAACGAAGTCCAGAGTGTCGTCCTCTGACCACGCAGGAGGGAACACTTGGACACGACGCAGGACAAAACTCAGACTCTTCAACAGTCCAGTGACTTTCTGTACAGCAGCATGGGAAGCTACAAGCTCCGCCTCGCAAGAGCGGAGTGTCACTGCACCTTGATGCCTGGAAAAACACTTCAAAACACACAACGGAAAACAATGACGCAACCAGTGATGCTTTGCCTCTGCGTGGCTTGCATAGGTGTGCAGCCAGCATCACTGCAGACTTCCAAACCAATGTCTTGGCCTGTCAGGGCTTTTCCAAACCTGGTGACGGAAACACTTCCAGATTCCCCTTCTCAGACATGAAAAAGAACCATTTAAAGGCTTGTTGTGATCGCTACTGGAACTGGATGAAAGAAGAAGCTGTTGAACCCTAAAGAACGAAGTAACAACTGGAACAACAGCGATGCAGTGCTTAGGCATACGGAAGCTTTCCTAACAGTTTATCACTGGTGATATTCATTCATCATTCATATCTTTGACTCAGTCAAGTGCCCCTACCGTCTCGGAGTTCGCGACCAAGAAACGCCAGCGGAAGTGTGAGGATGAGGCCCCTGATGCGAGGTCCAAGAAGTTCGAAGCTGAGCGTCGTAAGTATTCTTTGTTGTTGGCGGACTTTATCAAGTCAGCAGGTTTGCCAGTTGTCCAACTTGTGAATCCATTGGATGATCCACTTGCAGCATGGGTTCATCTATTTTTTGCTGCCCGGCGCTCAAATACACTGAAGAACAGTTGAGATTCAGTTGGAACTTTATAGGGGTCGCAGATTTCCATTGTGCTGCAAAGATGTCATCGATTACATGCAGTTTCGAGTTGATGAGGGCCATGGCAAGTCGGTACCAGAGGCTTTCAGTGTTTCTCTCCCATTTGATTAAGACTCTTGGCAGGGTTCCCATAGATGATATCAAAGGATCCATTGTGGCTTGGCCACATCAAGTCCTGGACGGCCGAGATCTCAGCTGACAATCCGCCTCGGAAACCAGCTGAAATGATACAATTGCAATGCTGCTTTCTTTGGAACTTACAGTTGAAGATAAGGGTGAGCCAATTTTTGCTAGAGCTTTGGCTTGGGTTGTACTGGTTGTGGTTTGGGCTTCTCTTCGTTGCGACGATGTGCAAGCAATCCTTCCTCATCGCTCTATGCTCACAAATTTTGGTTTGAAAGTGGTCATGGGGAAAACGAAGACTACTGGACCTGACAAACCACAGAAAGAGGTCTCTGCATTCGTTTTTCGAATAATCTCTTTGTCTGGGGTTGACTGGTTGTCGATTGGCACAAGATATGGGAGTCTGATATGTTTTCATACAGGCGTGATTATCTGGTCATGGAACCGAAGCATGGATGGGGCAGTGTTCGGAGGAAGTTTGCTTCTCCATCGGATCTTAGCTCGATGATTCGAAAGCTACTGAGTGGTTTGCGGGTGCCTCAAAGGCGGAGTGCCCACTGGGAGTTGATGAACAATTGTTTGCTGCTGCCAGATGGTCTTGAGATGCATTTTTCTGGTCATAGCCCTCGCAACTTTCTCACATCGGTTGCAGCTTTGCTTGGGTTCCATCGGGACATGAGAGCGTATCTTGGGAGATGGGCGATGGGAATGACATCTTCTGAAGAGTATGTACGCACAGCCAGACAGGTTGTGTACAAGATTCAGCGTGCTGTGAACAGATCGATTGTTGAAGGGTTGACAGATGAGTATTTTGAAGATGATGTCATTAGCAGTCTTTGCAGTGCAGCTGAAGCAAGTGGAGCCAATCCGAACAGGATCAAAAAGAGACATACGGTGATGGGAAGTTTCACTGGCAGACATTGTTTGGGGATGGCATACCCAACCCTAGAGATTCATGAAGACGACTGGGATCAGGTTGCTGGGGACGTCTTAGATGGCCCTGCATTGGAGGAGCAAGCACGTGTGCATGAGGTTCAGTCGCAGAAATCAGACAGTGCTGCTGCGTCTC
The DNA here is from genome assembly GCA_003297045.1 of Symbiodinium sp. clade C Y103. Classification (NCBI taxonomy): domain Eukaryota; class Dinophyceae; order Suessiales; family Symbiodiniaceae; genus Cladocopium; species Cladocopium sp. clade C. The sequence goes on from BGPT01000101.1 coordinate 540,800, forward strand.
ACAAGTTTTTCATCACAATCTCCAGAAGGGCAGGTCACAGACATCTCCACCTTACTGGGTGTTTTGTGAAACCTGCAAATTGTTGTGAGGTTCGTTTGTGCAGTGTCATTACTGCTGAAGACTTTGATTCGATTTGCCGTGCATGCAGAAAACGTATGCATCAGGAAACCGGAAAGGACACTCCTGAGGAGTCGAGCTCGACTGCTTCCTCATCTTCTACAGATGCTAAGGAGTCCGAAAAGGACGATTCTGACAGTTGAGTGTCGCGTGCCTTTGACAAATGTTTGCTTGCAGCTGTTGTGAACTCATCTTCAGGTCATTGATGTATTTTTTGAACTTTGGTTTTGACCTCTTTTGGGATGTGCATTCAGAGATGCAATTTGATGTGATTGCAGTTGACAGTTCAGACATGTCGCTGTTTTGTTNNNNGTTTTTGCTTTGATGTGCACAGTTCAGTTGATGCAGTTGACGCATTTGTCATGTCAGTTGTAGCGATGCCGAGTTCAGACTTGTCATTTTCAGGGCATGGTTGTCAAAGGTCGTGCATTTCATCCATGTGTGAGTGGAGTGGAATTGGGGTTCAACTTTCTTGAAGACTCAGGTTTTCCTTCGAATCCAATGTTCAAAGGATTGAACGTGAGTTGAGACTTTTGAGTTGTTTTGCATCTGCGTTTGATAGTCATTTGGATGTTGAGACATCAATGCTGCGCCACAGACAACCAAGGGCTCAGGCCGTTGTCATAGGATGTGCAGACAGAGTCACATTGCAGATCTTGTTCATTTCAATCTCACTTGATGTGGAAGTGTTTCTTTGTTGCACTCCTCAGTTTCTCAAGTGGGTTCTGTCTTCATGTGTCATTGCTTTCTCATATAGGGCAAAGGGTTCAGACCGCCTCCTCGCTGCAATGAATGAAGCAGAGCAGAAGCAGTTTGTGGCAGATCGCATGGACTCAGACCTGCAATTTGTGTTGGCAGATTCAGGTGTCTCATTAGCTGGACAGGTGGCCATTGCTCGGCATTATGGGAACATGCGGAAGTTCCGCGCCGTAGGCGATACAAGGGCTGAGGTTCGTAGGGCTTGTCTTGCTGACTTCGCCATACCCCAAGACACACCAGCTGAGACGGCTTCAATTGTATCAGCTTGGGAAGTGGCCCAGGAGTACATCAGCAAAGAGGTTGAGATACGGGCTGAAGCTAAGGTCATGGGTCAGCCACGTCAGCTTCAGTTTGGTTTCACTTGTGATGCCTCTTTATTGCGACGCGTTGTAAGCGTAGATGTACGCGCCCCCTCTTGCGTCCGCGTGCGTAGGCGCGCTGAGACCAAAACCCAAAAAAAAAAGAAACTGAAACAGCCAATGGTGCAAAACAAAGGTTTTGCTTTGCTGGGTTCTTTTCTTTTTGTTCTGTTGTTTGTCAGTGCAAAATGTTGCTCTTCACAAACAAACACACCCAAATGGAAATCAGACATGTGTCACAGGAACATGTTAATTTTGTCACAATGGTGGCCATTTATCTTGAGGGGTGGGTGGGTGGGACCCGGATTTCCCACGTCGGTGGTCTCAAGTTTGGGCATGCCATGCGCCGGAGCGCTTTGCAACGAGGACCTGTTGCTGTGAAGCAACATATCGTTTTGGGGCCCAAACCTGTTCAACCAACCTTTTTCTGGTGTGGCTTTGCAGTGGCAATCGCTTTTTTCACTGGATCAGTTGTGACTTTTCTGTGGTTGGTTTGGAGTGCGAACAGTGAAGACTTGTGACCATTCGTTGTTTTTTCGAAGTGGGGTGTCTGGGACGAATGGACTCTGACCGCGTGAATGCACTGGCTTTTTCCATGGGGGTGAAACGCACAAAGATTATGCTGCCTTGGGAGTTGCCGCCATTGTCAGACATCTTTGGAGTGAGCAAGCCGCTCATTCCGCCTGCAGAATGGGTGCCGGAGCCTGGAGCAGCGGTGGAGTCCGATGAGACAGATAAGGTGGTGACAAGAGGGCACCTGCTTGGAGCTAAGTCTTGGACAACTAAGACAGCTCTGATTCCTTGGCCAGTTTTTGAGGAAGCTAGGATGACCAAAGTTTTGGAGCTGTGGCGCATTGTCATTTTGGACAGTTACATGCACACAACCCTTGGTAGGAAGATTCATGAGCTTATGACTGACGATGAACCTGATGAAGACTTGTTGAAAGATATCATCAGGGATGCACTGTGCGGCAAGTCAATATCCACACTGCGGACTCGAGTAGCATCAATTTCCAGTTTTGGTCGATGGAAGAAGGCGCTATTTTTACCTATGGAGGTTTCAATTTTTCCTGTTTCAGAAGAGCTGGCATACAAGTATGTGTGTGAACTGAGAAAGGAAGGAGCGCCAATGTCTCGTGCGACCAGATTTTTGGAAGCGCTTGGGTTCTGCAAGGGCATGCTGGGTGCAGATGTGGATGAGGTGCTTTCTTCGTCAAGGGTCAAGGGTGCATGCATAAACCGAAAGACGACACTTGAACCGAGAAAAAAGGATCCATTTTCTTTGGAACAGGTTGCTTTGCTGGAACGGTTGGCATGCAGCAGATCGGATCAAGTAGGCATATTCTGTGGCTATCTCTGTTTCCTCATCTACGGGAGGTTGCGCTGGAGTGATGGTCAATTTTGTCAGGAAGAACCTTGGATTGACCAGGGAGAGCAGTTTTCCTACCTTGAAGCTCGATTGTACCACCACAAAACATCTGGGAGAGCCAGAGTTGCAAAACGTCTCCTACCTGTAGCCTGCGCCATACCAGGCATCACTAGAGAACCCTGGGCAGAGAGCTGGCTTAGGAACCGTCAAGCTCATGGTTTGAAAGCAGCTGTGGGCGTGCCTACAATGCCTNCATACCAGGCATCACTAGAGAACCCTGGGCAGAGAGCTGGCTTAGGAACCGTCAAGCTCATGGTTTGAAAGCAGCTGTGGGCGTGCCTACAATGCCTGCGCCCACAACAGCAGGCGGATGGTCGACTCTTCCTCTGAAGCCGTCAGAGGCGGCTACCTGGCTGCGAGAGGTGCTTGGGGAAAACTGGATGCTGGTGGACGGCCAAGCTGTGGGCACTCACTCAGCAAAGGCGACTGTGCTTTCATGGATGTGCAAGGCCCATGCTCCGGGCGATCTACAACGCTTGGCTGGATATCATGTTGATCCAAACACAAAGAGCTCACTTGAGTACTCTAGGGATGCTCAAGCACCAGTCCTACACTTCATTGAAGGGATGTTGCTCGTGATTTTTTCTGGCCTTTTCATGCCCGACTGCACAAAAGCTGGAAGGTGGAGCGGCTGTCGTTCAATTGAGCAGGCGCTTGACTTGCTGGCGAAGCGTGATGCTGAGGGAAGGGACGAAGAGGGTCAGGAGCTTGAGCAAGACTGGCAACACGTGGAGGAAGAGGAGTTTGGCCATGATAAAGGACTTGAGCTGTTTAAGTTGGACAGCATGCCAGTTCCGGACAATCAAGAACAAGTTCCAGAACAGGACCAGAACAGCTCCGGTGAGGAGTCAAATGGCTGGGAAGTCCAATCTTCTGCGTCAGAGCGGATTAGTGAGGACGACCATGAGGGCGACGACGATAATCTGGAGTACAATGGTTCTGCAGTCGCTGGGATAGTCAACAAGGCTGGAAGGGACGCCAGAGTTTTCAAACACAAGATCAGCGGCATTTTCCATTTAATGGCTGAGGGCTCAGATGTGCCTGATGAAGACGGTGAATTGTCCAACACGAAGTGTGGCAAATTAATCAGTCATAATTTCATGGAAGTTGCAGCTGAAGTTTCATTTTTGCCTGCAAAGTGCAAGCGTTGTTTTGCCCAGTGAACTGTCGGGACCCAAGCTGTTTTGCGACCAATTTGCATTTTGTTTACATACATGCAACTGTTTGTAGTAGAATTGCTGACCCTGTGTTGTGACACTTGGCAGGATTCAGGTCTCACGTTTGCAGTCGGGAACGTGCAGTTTTTTTCAAACAGTTCCATGTTTTGTGCACTTCATTCAGTGTGTGGCATGCATGTTCAACTGAAAGCACGACTTCCTGGCAGTGGCATTAGGAAGGAGCAGGTATCACGTTTGAGCAGTGTGCTCTCCTCAGCATGCGGTGATCCTTGTTGGTTCAGTTGATGTGCATTTCATTTTCTTGCTTTGTGCTTCATCAGTTTGTTTTCGACAGTGTCTCATGAGTATTTCACTGGTTCAGTCGTCACCTGCAGAGAGCAATGATGCACGACGTCAAAGCCGTTGTCCGAGCCCTTGCGTTTTTCCACTGGTGTCAACTTCAACTGTGATTGTTCCAGTGTGCTTCACTAAGAGTAAGTGACAGCGCAAGAGTTCAAACTTGGACAAGCTAATACAGCCAGGCTTAGGAAATTCAAGGGACTTCGGTCGTAGGGCCGGGATGCNAGTTCAAACTTGGACAAGCTAATACAGCCAGGCTTAGGAAATTCAAGGGACTTCGGTCGTAGGGCCGGGATGCCGCCGAAGACGCTGCAGTAAGGGCCCCAAAATTTCCTTTCGCTGCATCAAGTTTGAAACGTCCTCCAGAAGCGCTCTGGAGGACGTTTGAGTTTGTGTCAAAACATTTTTTCAGCAATGACCAAACAAGAATCTGAAACTCGTTTCAGACTCATGTCTTGTGCAGATGCAAGAGTGAAAATTTGGGCATGAGTTGAAATGGAATGTGAAGACATCCAGTGCGGTTGACGGCTCAGAGCGTCATCACAGGTGAGAAGCAAAGGCTCCATCTTTGTGGCATGTTTTCAGAACTGTTTTTTTTCTCGCATGTCAAATTTTTAATTTCAAAGAAATTTGAACTGTCACAGTTGGTTTGAGACGTGGTTGCATGATCCTACTTTGAAAGACCGTAGGAAGTTAGGACCATGGTGGACAGTGCAGCTCTGTTCAAGTCGCGGTGCCAAGCCACAGGGCTCTCTGATGCAGCCATCACGGCCATCACTGCCAAAGGGTGGGGCACCATGGGAACATTCGCATTTTGCGCTTCGAACTCACCAGCCACTGTGACCGATGCTGCATTTGCTGACAAAGTTGTGATGCCAATTTTAGGAGATAGAGACCATGTCGACGCTCCTAAACTGAGACGCTTGCATTTTGAAGCGTGCACAACTGTTTCTGCTGAGCTGAAGAGGAGGGTTGATGCATCAGAACAAGATGCGCCGCGGAAGCTTCCGCCACAGGAAATTTCTGAGCGTTTGGAAGCACTTCAGAAAAAATCTTGCCCTTGAAAGTCGAGAATGCGCTTGAGCCTTCCCATTCCCTCATCAACCATGTTGCTCAGTTTGTGGAGGAAGGTCGACTTCGCTACATAGAGTGGAGCAAGTGCACTACACGTACGCAGGAGGTGAATAATTTGAAAGAGGATCAATTTCTGAAAATTTGGAAGCCCGATGCCAATGGAGTCATTAAGGCTGTGGACAAGGGTGTTGACATGCGTGCCATAGTTTCAACAGACTTGGAAGTGCACGATGCGCTTCGCAGACGAGGTGTGGCATATGACGTTGGGCAAGCTATGTCATTCACCAAGCACGAGGAGTTGATCAACCTCTTTTTCAATGAAATGCAGAAGGAGCCTTTGGATGGTTTTCAGCGGGTCAGTTTGGAACAGATAGCAGCTGCAGACCGTGAAGTCCATGTGAGATTAGCTGAGAAGACGCGTTCGGGTCTTTCGAAAGGTACTGATGGAGGCCTTCCTTTGGACAAACCGCTTGATGAAGTGTTGCAGTCGTCTAAGGTGCGTTGGATGTTGATGCCCCTCTTAAAGAGGGTGCAGCCAAAACCAGCCGAGCCAGCAAAGAGAAAGACTGAAGAGGAGGGTAAGGCCTCTGCAAAAGGGTCCCCAAAGAAAGCCGGGAACGGCAAAGGGGGTCAGAACCAAGGACCCCGGAAGATCAGAAAGGGGCCCCTGCCAGCTGGGTTGAGGGGTGGTGTGCCATCCAATGCAGAAGGAAAGCCGATCTGTTTTGCATACAACCTGGGCACATGCAAGAGTGACCATGACTGTCAAAAGGGACTCCATATTTGCTGCCATCCAAAGTGCTTTCAGAAGCATCCTTTCGTCAGCAAGCATGCCACAGCTTGACTAGGCAGCAAGAGCTCAAAGGAGCCGAAACAGTCAGAGGACTGTGCGCGGGTAGCCTCATCGGCAGACACAGGTTTGCTGAGGGGCTGCAAGCGCGCGCTTGAGGAGCCACAGGGCTTTCAAACAGGTTCGACATCAAAGGATGCAGCGAGCTTGGTTTCTTTGTCGCCTTTGCCACAGGTTGCAAAGGTGTGTGCAGTGCAGGGTGAAGGTCCTGCCTCTATTGCGTCATCTTCTCAGCCACAGGACGCTGGAACTAGTGATGCAAAGCCTTATTTTTTGGACATTTTTTGTGGTACAGCAGGAGTTGCAGCTTCCTTGAAGCGTCATGGGGTGGAAGCTATAGGAGTTGATCATGTTATCCAAAAGAATCGGATGAAAGGCCCAGCCGTAAAGATGGATCTGACTCTGTCTTCATCACAGCAGCTCATTGAGGATCAGATCAGGAGCGGCAAAGTAGCTGGGGTCATGTTGGCTCCACCATGCGGCACTTCTTCAAAAGCCCGCAACATTCCCCTCCGTAACAAGCATGGAAGGCGAGTCAGGGGCCCTCCTCCACTACGATCACACCAATACCCAGAAGGGTTACCGGGACTTTCTGGCGTTTCCCGGAAAAGGGTCAAACAAGCAAATATCCTTTACGAATTCTGCAGACGAATCATGGACATTTGCGCGGAGCTAAATATTTTGTGCATTGTCGAGAACCCGGAATCCAGCTTCTTTTGGGTCACCAAGTTTATGCACCCTAAGCCGGAGTCTTTTGAGTGGCATATTGTGCACGCATGCATGTATGGAAGCAAGCGGCTGAAAAAGACAGCGCTACTTATCAATTTTTTGGCTCCAAATTTGACTCTGAAATGCGACAATTCTCATGAGCATTTGCCGTGGACTCATACTGTGTTGGTTGACCCGGACACCAACCGGCAAGTCCATCGTTTTGATACTGCTTCAGAAGCGGAATATCCAAAACCTTTTTGTGATGCTTTGGCTTTTGCTTTTACTGCGGAACTCAACAAGCGGGGCATTTTCTGGGATGTCACCCCTGCTTTGCAAGATGCGGCCGCCTATTTGGCCAACGACAAACAGCCGCGAGGGGCTAGCAGCCCTATTCAAATTCCTGAGCTCAAGCATACCGTGCAGCTTACAGTTCCTGCCGCTTGCGACCTTCCAGAGGTCATTGGTGCCGCTGCTTCACCACCCTTTGAGGGCTTGCCCGTTGGTGCCAAACTTGTCAGTTTTCAGCATATACAAGAAAGGGGGAGCTCGGATGCTATGAAAACTGCTGTTTATGGTGTTTTCCACAGCCCTGAGGAGTTCTTGCAAGTTGCATGTACGTTGCGCCACCCATTCAACATCCCAGTTGCAACAGATGTGGATAACATAAGGACCATTGCAAAGATTCTGAAATTGGGTAAGTTAGGGGTCATGAAGTATCGACTGGAGCAGATCAAGAAGTACCGTAACCTGGCTTCTTCTTTGGAACAACAAGAGCAGGACTTGCAGGCTGGACTGCATCCTGATGTCAGACGCATCATGTGCTCAAAGCGGTTACTTCTTTTTAAGCAGGTGATGGAGGATGCAGGCGTGGTGGACGAAAATTTGTTTTCGGAGCTTTGCAATGGTTTCAGATTGACTGGACACCTTGGTGCATCTGGCCAATTTAGGCCACGTTTCAAACCTGCGGACATGAGCGTTGATGAACTGAGGAGGACTTCAAAATGGGCCAGGCATGCAATTGAAGGTTCATGCAAGCGAGTGGCAGAAAACCCTGAAGTTGCTGCCGCAGTTTGGGACGAGACAGTGTCCCAGCTGGACGCTGGGTGGATTAATGGACCATTCTCTGCTGATGAACTGAATGACAAATACCCCCAAGGGTGGGTGCCATCGAAGCGCTTCGGTGTTGTGCAAGGCACCAAAGTAAGGGCAGTGGACGATTTTTCAGAATTTTTGATTAATGCAGCATGCGGCACTAGCGAGCAGATTCTTTTACAGGGTTTGGACGATGTTGCAGCAGCGGCGAAGTACATGCTGAGCGTGTCGACAGACTCAAGGGACATTTGGCTTCCCTCCCCTTCTGGAGAGTTTGAGCATTGTGGGGAGTCACATAGCACCTGGTCCCCGAACGAGTTGTCGGATGTCAGAGGGAGGGCCATGGATTTGAAGAGTGCTTACAAGCAGCTGGCCAGAGATCCAGCTGATGACTGGTGCTCCATTCTGGCGGTCTGGTGCCCTGATGGGGACTGTGTGAAGTACTTCGAATCAGTTGCCTTGCCCTTTGGGGCTGTGGGTGCTGTGAATGCGTTCAACCGAGTTGCTAAGTGCTTGAGAGTCATCCTCTGCAGACTGTTCTTGCTTGTTAACACGTCGTTCTTTGACGACTACTGCCAGCTGGAGTTTGCTCCCCTCTGCGAATCCACGTGGAAGACCGCGGAAACAGTCCTCAAGTTGCTGGGTTGGAAAATAGCAATGTCCGAAGATAAGCGCAAACCCTTTGACAAGAAATTTCAAATGCTTGGGGCGATTGTGGACCTCAGCATGTCAGCGGAGGGTACTATTCTGATTTCGAACAAGCCCAATAGGTTGGAAGAGCTACAGGCAGCAGTAGCCGAACTCCATGTTGGAAAGTTTTTTTCTGAAACGCAGTTGCAGTCTCTGAGGGGAAGGCTGCTCTATGCAGCCGGGCACACTTTCGGTAGATGTACACAAATAGCTGTGCAAGCCTTAGGCAACATGTCTAGGGGTGGGTCAGGTGTCACCCTTGATGATGAGATGTTGAGGAACATACGCTTTGCTATTGACACTTTGGTGAATGCCCCGGCCAGAGTGGTGAAGGCTTGGAGAGATGAGTGGCCGATCCTCATATTTACAGATGGCGCTTGTGAGGAAAATGGTACCAAAGTAACCCATGGTGCTGTGCTGTGTGACACGACAACTCACTCCTTCCTTTTCTTTGGTGATGACGTGCCATCAGAATATGTTTCTGAATGGGTCAAGTTTGGAAAGAAACAAGTGATTTTTCAGGCTGAACTTTTTCCAATTTGGATTGCAAAAGTGACGTGGAGGAGCCTCCTTGCAGGTAGGCAAGTGTTGTGGTTTTGTGACAATGAAGCGGTTCGTTCTGCAATGGTGAGAGCTTACTCTCCAATTCTTGATAGCATGGAACTTGTCAGAAACTCAGCATGGGAAGATGTGAACGCTCAGAGTACCAATTGGTATGCCCGTGTCCCGTCAAAGTCCAACATTTCAGACGCAGCTTCAAGACTCGACTTTGAGTTGTACCACAAAATGGGATTTGCAAAAGTGCAACCCATATATGCCCACGGAGTCAAAGAAGTGGGGAGGTAGGCGTGGGAAAAGACCATGCGATTTCGAAAGCAAATCAAATCCCCGNGTGCAACCCATATATGCCCACGGAGTCAAAGAAGTGGGGAGGTAGGCGTGGGAAAAGACCATGCGATTTCGAAAGCAAATCAAATCCCCGCTTTGAAAAAGGCGCCAACTGTGAGTCGAGTGAAGCCGTTGTTTGAATTTTGTCGTGAGATCTAAATTTGTAAACCTCAACATTTGGCGTTGATTTGTTTACGGCATCCACGAGTGGTGCATTGACATTCATCTGACACGCTGCGGGCCTAAGGGTTCTCTGGTGCGTGTCTTGTTTGGGGTCTCTCTTCGCGTGAGGGGTCAACGTTTAGCAATAAAGTTCATGAACGTCAGGCCATGATCAAGGCCGTCGAGGCCATTTACGGTGTCATCCAAGAGGCTGAGTCACCATCTACAGACGATTTGTCCATCAAAGCAGAAGAGACTGAAGCCAATGAGCCGTTGGCAGCAAGTTTAGATGAGATGACAAGTAAGAGGGATTCTCACACTTCTGCATTACAATCTGGGGTGGATTCAAGTGGCCATATTCGCATAACCCGTACAAAGGTGAAAGCGAAGCTTCCCACTACAACAGAAGAATATCGCAGAGTCATGCGTGTGGAGATGAATGCATGACTTGCAATGGCAGCACGTTATCGTTCTAAAGCATGGCTACATGGGTTGACAGCAGAGCCCTTCCACCGCTTCGTTGACTTCATTTTAGGAGAAAAGGTGCTCAACATTCAGGTTCCTACACTTCAAGGGGACGGACAGCAGAAGGTCAAGCCTGATTGGTCGATTGTTCTCAGCTTTGAACATAAGCTTCGCAAAGAAGCTATGAAACTGGTGACCAGGGATGGTTTGTCGTTAGCTGATTCGCTGGGACGGGTGATCCGTGATGCTGAGTTGAAGGAAACCTATTTCACCACTCCGGTAGCATTGAGGGCAGCTATATCTTCTCAGTCAGAGGGGTTTCAACAGAGCAAGTTTCAGCGTTTCAACAGTAAGGGTTCCAAAAAGTCTGCACCCTCTAAGGGAAAGGGCAAGAGCAGCAAGGGCAAAGGGAAGGAGATCCGGAAAGAGCTATTGGGACTCCAATTGGCATGGCGCACTCCTGACAACAGGGAATTATGTTTTGGATACAACACTGGAAGTTGCTCAGGCAAATGTGATCGTGTACATCAGTGCCGTGTCAAGGGATGTTATGGTGACCATCCGGCCATCAAGCACAAGGAGCTCACTGGAGCTTGACAGCATGGGCAAAGCTGCCCACCCAGCGGGGGGCCGGTGCCTTCAAAGGCACCTCAACAACCCATTTTGGTCAAGGTGCTTTACCTTTTCGCTGGGAAGAGGAGGCAATCTGATGTCGGCACATACTTGGAGAAGATGGAAGCTGACGGAAAGATTACCCTTGAGTTGCATGAATTTGACATTGAACGATCACCTTCACATGGCTTGCGTAGCAAAGATTTGTGGGAGAGGATCTGTGAGAAGCTTGAAGAGGGCGGTTGGTTTTTGATCGTCAGTCCTCCATGCAACACTTTCTCACGTGCACGTTTTCAGTGGCGGCGACATCCTGGCCCTAGGCCATTGAGGAGCCGAACGTGGCCCAAAGGTTTTCCTTGGTTGTCCAAACGGAATGCTGAGATTGTAGCCGAGGCCAATGAGTTTGTTTTACAATGCGTACATGCGTGATATGTTGCAGTTGACAGTGATGGATGGTTTCTGTTTGAACACCCTGAAGATTTGGTGAAGTTCCAGGGTCCATTTGGCAATGGGACGAATTGCACAACTTGCTGGTGTGGTCGGAGGGCTGCACGTTCGCAATTCACCAATGTCAGTTCGGTGCATTGACATCCAAGCCAACAAGGTTGATGTGCAGTTGTACAATTGTGGACAAGCGTTGCCATTTTGGGTTTCCTCGTTTTAACAAATTTTTCAGATATTTGGGTCCGTTGCCTCAGAAATGTGGTCATAAACATGTTTACAAACTCATGGGGAAGACTGGAAACAGATGGAATACAAGCCCAAGTGCCTCATATCCGGCGGGCATGTGCAAGTTCATTGCTGACTCCATTTACTCTGCTTTTGCCTCCGGAAGGGGGTCTCGTAATGTCATCAGCCGATCATCCAAATTGGAGCGGAAGAGTCACCCAGTGAAACCTGCAGCAGTGCCGTTGAGTGAGCGACCTCAGTCTTCTTCACAGAACTCTCGATGTGTTGATTCTCAGATTTCTCATGTCTCTTCTGATATTTCTGCAAATGTTTCAAATGTTTCTTCAGGTGATTTCTGCGTGGATGTGGAACAATCAGGCAAACAACAAGATGCGGTAGCTGACAACAGTTCTTTTCCTTTTGGGGCTTCCAAGGATGCTAACCCCGGTGTTCAGTCGAGGGTGGAAGTTGAGACTCCTGCGGTTCAAGTGGACTCGAGTTCAGATGATGGTCACGACCTTACGGAAACATGTGATGGCAAGTCTTTAGAGTCTTTTGATTTGCATGCCTGCATGAATGGTGGTCATCCCGTAAAAGTGGAATGGGATGGTCGTACAAAAGATTTTACGGATGGTTTTGGACTATGTTCACCAACGCGCTGGGCACCTGCTGACAGGGGACTTAGGAGATCAGATCAGATGAAGCAGCTTGCAGTGAAGACTTATGCATTGCTCAGGGACACAGTGAGGTCCAACATTACAGATGTGAGGACTGCGGCATTTAAGCTTGTTACAGGTAAGTTTGAATCCTCGCCGTTTTCAGCTGGAGTGTTGGCGCAGTTGAGATCTCAGTGGGCTGCCATTTTGCCCGATCCTGCAAGTGCTGTTGTTGTAGATGAAGGTCAGCCGTTTCTTCTTAGGGGATTGGCTCAGTGGCTGCGGATTTTTCAGGATCCAGATGTTGAAGTGTTGGTGGATGAGGAGGACAGCTTTGCGACGGGGGTGCCATTAGGCGTTGATGCTCCATTGCCAAGATCTCCACAGGTTTATCCAGAAAAGGTGAAACACAGGAAATTGGATGAATCTGATTTCAACCCTGTTGCTGACAACTATCAGTCGGCACAACTTTCGTCTGCGGAGCTGGAGAAGAAATTCCGTGAAGAGGAGCTATTGGGTCGCATGTACCCGAGCAGATTGTCAGTACTGAAAGATGAGTTTGGGGAGGAACGCATCAGAGTTGCGTCCATGGCTGCTATACTCAAGCCTGATGGAACTGTCAAGCCCTTGCATGATGGCACCCATTCAGTTCGTGTCAACAATAGTATTGTTTACAGGGATCAGATACAATGCCCTGGTCCAGCGGAAGTTGCAGCGGTTGTGAGGGAATCAGTTGAATCTCGAGAGGCACCGTTTTGTGTCTCTGCTGACATCAAGGCGGCTCATCGGTTGGTCAAGATCAGGCGGCGTGACTGGCCGTACATGTGCTGCAGATCAGATACAGCCTCCCAGACAGTATGGGTGAACAAGGTGGGCACCTTTGGAATTTCAAGTGCTCCTTATTGGTGGTCTAAACTGTTTTCGCTGGTGGGCAGATTCGTTGGCTACCTCATGATGAATTCTTGGTTTCTCCACTTGGTCTACGTTGATGACTTGCATGGGTCATTCACTGGCTTGGCAAAGTTTGAGAACTTGTGGATCTGGTTGCTTGCTTTTGAACTTGTGGGCACGCCATTTGCTTACCATAAATTCAGAGGAGGATACGCTTCAGAATTTGTTGGGTATCAGTTGCGGTATGATCTCAATGAGGTTGGAATTTCTTTGAAGAGGGGTGAATGGCTAGTCAGCTGGCTGGATACGCAAAGCTGCTGAGAGGAAGTACGTGGTGGTCACCCGGGACTTTGCTGAGTTCCTGGGACGGCTGGGCTTCGTGGCTCAACTGTTGGTGTGGCTGAAGCCACACCTCTCTCCGTTGTTTGCTTGGTCGGCGGCTACCTCGTCAAGCACGGTGGCGAAGCTTCCTGATGCAGTTATCCTCACTCTTCAGTTCTTGTTGGCGGAGTTTGAAGTTGAGACCTTTACAGTCTCCGCGAAGAGGCCTAAGGTTTTCTCTGGTGAGAGGTTTAGGACCGATGCCAAATGCACTTCGGAAGCTGTAGTATTGGGTGGCTGGGAGATAGACACTGGCCGTTGGTTTCAAATCAGCTTAGACTCCACACAGGTGCCATACCTCTTCATACCTGGAAAGGGTGCTCAAGGCATGTCTACATCAGCTGAGCTTTTGGCGACATTGGCGGGTTTGGTAGCCTTTGGTTGGACTGGGGAAGCTCCAACGCGTAAGCAATTGGAGCTGTGCTTGACAGCGGGCACTGACAACAGGGGGAACGAGTTTCTCTCACAGAAGAGGTCCACGACGAAATGGCCGTTGATGGCCATCAACATGCAGCTCTCGGCCGTTCTTTCGAGAGCAAGGACAGGGGTGAGGCTGAAATGGATACCTAGGGAAGAGAACACGATTGCAGACGATATTACCAATTCAGTTTTTGTTCAAGTGGACTTGGAGAAGAGGATTAACATCTCCTATACAGATTTGCCTACACAGATCATCCACGCGTTGTGGGACACCAAGGCGCAGTTTGATTCAGCCAGATTGGTAGCGCGGGCGGCAGCAGCTGCCAATCCTGAGAAGAAGCGCAAGAGATACGACAAGTCTCCTTGGTGATCCCATCACTGCGCAATCTCCTTCCGCTTCGAAGGGGGAGCAACAATGGTTTCTACAGTCAATTGCGACCAATGACAATTCCGTGATATATATGTGGTGAACGACTGGAAAGCCTGGCATGTACAATGGTACATTGGGATGAAGATGCGTGGGACCTACCACCTTTGTGTCAAAAAGGTGAACGCTGCTTTCAGTCTTCACTTGAGCATTTCAGTTGCGTGATTTCACACATGTCAGTTTCGGATGTTGCAGTGATGTTTTCTGGTTTGAAGTTTACGTTTTGACGTTTGCGAAGTTTTCCGACGAATTTCATGCGCGTGTTTGTTTGGATGATGAATGTTTGGTTTCAAGAAGCTTTGTCGCGACATAACCTTGCGCACCTTCCCTTTTAACTTAAAGCACAGCGTAGNCATGCGCGTGTTTGTTTGGATGATGAATGTTTGGTTTCAAGAAGCTTTGTCGCGACATAACCTTGCGCACCTTCCCTTTTAACTTAAAGCACAGCGTAGCTGAACGTAGTCTGAGGAACGACCCGGGCCTGCGGGCAACGGCCCCTACTGCCTCACATTGCTTTCTGAACCTACTATACAAGAAAACTGGTTGTCTTCCAGCCGTTAACTGCTTGTGTTTTCCAGCCGTTAATCCTCTAAAACGGCGCCCTCGCCACAGCCACAGAGGGGGGCCCTGAGGGACGAACCGGCTCTGCGTGTAAAAAATAGGGGTATAAGGACCGCCGAGGTGACTGTACAGTACACCCATTGCTCACTGAAGAGGTCTGGACACCTGTATTTGGATACCTTCATTGTACGAATCGTGAGATGTCCTCACCAATGATGTGTTTACATCAGATTTGATGCTATTTCCATTGGATTCGAGCTCTACACGAAGAGTTCTATCCAGAACTGGATTCAGATCGAGATTTGGATCATTTACCATCAACTTTGGTGCGATCTATCTTGATTTGACGTTTTCTGCATGATCTCGAGCAACCTACGTTTGCTCGTGATGGCTACTTTATGGTCATCTATGTCGTGGAGACTAGGTGATATGTGTTTATTAAGGCTTTGAACGTGGTCGTGCTTCTCTTGAAGGATGAACTTTGCCAACCATAGCTAAGCTTGTCGCTTAGCTATCTACTTACTGGTATTGCAGGCGCCCGCGCCTACTGGAATGTGTTGGCATCTGACGAGAGAAGCATACTGCAACTTTGTGGTTGAGATATTTGATCTCGATCACCGACGTGGTTATTTGAACTGGATATTCTGGATCCAGGACCACTTACTTTGCATCTTGCTTAAAGAAGTAAGATGGTGAGAAGTTAACCACATGCCTGGGCAGGCATTGGTTACCTTCTCACATACTGGAACTACATATTGCGTGGTATAGACGTTTGGTCTNGGTGAGAAGTTAACCACATGCCTGGGCAGGCATTGGTTACCTTCTCACATACTGGAACTACATATTGCGTGGTATAGACGTTTGGTCTACAACTTCGCCGTCTCCGTTGCTATACTCTATTGCATCTGGTTGCTTCGCGACGCGCTGCGTACTTGAAGTATATTGACTTGGGTATTTGCGTTGCTATTCGGCTGGATATGATGAGTGTAGAGCAGAACATTCTGCTCTCCAACTGTTTTGGAACATGGACATTTGTTTTCCTGAACTGAAGTTATTTGGAGAAGAAACATGAGGTTTCCAAGAGTTTTCTGCACAGGAGATTTGTATAGTTTTTTTTGTGAATCACGCCATTCTCGAACACTCGTTTTCACGTTTGAGTGAGAACTGAACATTTTGAGAATTTTTGCGGTGATTTCTTTTCTAGAAAGCTGTTNAATCACGCCATTCTCGAACACTCGTTTTCACGTTTGAGTGAGAACTGAACATTTTGAGAATTTTTGCGGTGATTTCTTTTCTAGAAAGCTGTTTTGAAATTCAAACAGCAGTTTGAACACAGTTTGGAATTGTTCCATCAACCTCGAAAGGTTGATGTTCAGAACCAGGAATCGTGTTTCCTCGTTAGACATTGGCTCAAGGGAGCTGAATTGTCAAGAACTTATCTGAACTGTAGTTTCACTANAATCGTGTTTCCTCGTTAGACATTGGCTCAAGGGAGCTGAATTGTCAAGAACTTATCTGAACTGTAGTTTCACTATCAACAGGACAATGTAGGAAGACAAACACTTGGTCGTCTGTGTCTTGTGTTTGTGCGGCCGTGTGCCGAACTTCCTTTGTGTTGCGTCCGAGCCAAAAGTCCGAAGCTGGCGTGTACACTTAGGAGTCGTGGTTGAAACTTTCTTTCGTTTTCTGGATCTTGACGTCGATCTAGTACGAGACTAGAATTTCACATGGTAGCGGAGCCCTGCGGGGCTGCCCACACCATACACTGCCGACCCCAGCACTAAGGATGTCGACTAAGGTGCTAAGGTACCATGGCATTGAGCCNGTAGCGGAGCCCTGCGGGGCTGCCCACACCATACACTGCCGACCCCAGCACTAAGGATGTCGACTAAGGTGCTAAGGTACCATGGCATTGAGCCCCTGTATACGCGTGACAGTTGAGCTTGTGCTAAGGTGACTGAGGTACAGACAGTTGACTTGTGTGTGGGTCAGTGTAGTGGTGTGCTTGTAAGGAGCTTATCGATCCAAGAAGCCTTTGGGGAGACGTAAGATCGTAGATACAAGAGAAGTTTACCTGTGCATTCTTGCTGTGATCAAGTATGGTCTCTGTTCTTGACAGGCTGTTAGGTAGTGGAATGGTAACAATGCGAGTTGTCTTTGACATGTCAGGTGTGACATCGTTGTTTGCCTGGTCGGAAGAGCATGGAGACACTTGAATAGCTGGAGAGAATGCTGTGTCAGTACAGTTATGTGTTTTAAGTTTGTTGCGACTGGATGTCAGCTAAGTCGCTTGCGTAGGATGCGTTTTAGGACTCTAGGCAACGCAAGGCTAGTAGAGGTGTAAAGGGAGGTGCGCATGTACGACGCGTTTAGTAAGAACGGTCAAGACCTCAGCCTGAAACCGTTTGACCGTGGCTGCGATGTTACAAGTGGTAACAGCAGACGGTGCGAAAGTAGTTAAGCTGATGAGACACCAGGGTGTCTTGCATCAAGGATTTTGTTTTGCTGTCGACTCCGACGCTGGAAATACTGCAGTGGCAGTAGTTTATCCGACGACTGGAGGACAGAGTAGTTTGACCGTCGACTCCGACACTGGAAATATTGCAGCGGCAGTAGTTTATCCGACGAGTGGAGGACGGAGGAAGATAATGACGAGTGTCGCCTTGGTCAGCACAGAGATGCTGTAGATGGGCAGTTTTAGTCGCCTTGGTCAGCACAGAGATGCTGTAGATGGGCAGTTATGGTCGCTCTGGTCGGTACCGTGATACTGTAGATGGGCATTTTAGTCGCTCTGGTCAGCACAGGAGATGCTGTATACGGGCAATCAGCAACGCCTTGGTCAGCAAGCGAGCTGTAGATGGGCACAACAGTGGTGCTTTGGTCGGCAAGCGAGCCGTATATGGGCACACTGCATTTGTCTTGGTCGGCAAGCGAGCCGTAGATGGACAACCCGAAGAAGCAGTTGACGNGAAGCAGTTGACGTACCCACTGAGAACCCTGCATGCGGTAGAGGTGCATCCTTTGGGGAAAGCTGCGTTAACGATGTGCACGACAAGGTGGGTCATGGACTGGTTGTACTCAGGAAGGAACCCATGTGGGACTGAGGTAGTTGCAGGCAGTGGACGTGTGTTTGTGCGAGAGGCGAGAGAAGTTACTAGGCATGTGGTAAAGTAGTGTTGCTTGCCGGCAGGTGCTGTCATCATGAACCTTTGTATTTGTTTCTTGTTGTACGCGCGAACTTTTGTGTTTAGACAGACTGCTGGAGCACTTTTTGACACAGTTTGGCATGTTGTGCTGTTTGCTGTTGCATTCTATGATGAATGTGTGAGAGTAGTGTCAATGTTAGCATGCAGTAACTTGTGAGTGGTCCTGTCGATGCAAAGAGGCCTCGAGGTCCAGGGTGAGAGAGTGTGAGTAGCTAGTCAAGGATCTGCACTTTGTCATGGAGGCTGGACGATTTTGGTGCCAGAGAATCGTAGTTGACAAAGGACTCGACACGTGGTTGGAGACTTTGTTCTTGTAAGGAAATGCTTGAACATCAGTGGACTGTGGTCACCTGCCGTTGTGACTGTAGGTCGGTGGTAGTGATTTGTACTTTGAGCCCGATACGCACTTGTTTTTGATTTTGACTTGACACAGGACACTTGGATGAGGAACATGTGTGTTGTGAGATCATCAGTGGAGATGTGTTTCGTCTTGGCAGGTTTTGTAGTTGTTTGACTTGATTAAACTGGTTGGACGAAAGCCTGTAACTTGGAAGTCTCAGGCTGCTGAACTGAATCTGAGGAAATACTGTGAGTAGGTGAGGCTGATGATCTGGAAGTTTCCGTACCGCGTGGGCGAGACTCAGGCTCGAAAGGGGGAGCAAGGAATGTTGCATATCGAATTGAATCGTTTCATGCTTTTCTTTTGGGAGTTGAAGTGTTGAGAATTGTTTGAACTGAGTTTTGCTTTGTTTCTTGTGTTTTTGATGAGAAAGCAAATCATGTTGGTTGTCTTTCTTTGGCAGAAGAGTCGTTGTGCGCTGGAAGAATCGGAGTGGCATGCTCAAAGTGCTCATGCTTTGGCAAAGGATCTGCATTTTGTTTGGAACTTATGGCTCAGCAAAGGGGATTTGACGACTGACCTGTTTTCATTTCCGTTTTTGCTTTCATACGTTTCCACTGAGATTCATGGCAGCAGCTGATACCTCTGCGCCAGCGCCTACTGCGCCTGCAGCTGCGATGTCATCTGTATCTCTGTGGTTGGCTCTTTCCCCGAAGCAATTTGCTGACTTGAATGCTGGCAAAGATGTTCATCCTGATGAGCACTCTGGACGTTTTGGCCTTCGTCGATCTGCAGGAGCTGCAGTGGATCGTGCTCAGTACTTCAATGATTGGACACCGGATGGACTCAAGGGAGAGTATCACCAGAAGNCGTTTTGGCCTTCGTCGATCTGCAGGAGCTGCAGTGGATCGTGCTCAGTACTTCAATGATTGGACACCGGATGGACTCAAGGGAGAGTATCACCAGAAGGACTATGTCGTCTTGGAAGTGGAGTTTACTGCCCTTGGCTATTTGAACAAAATGGAAGAGGACGTTCTCCAAAAGATGACACCTCAGNACCAGAAGGACTATGTCGTCTTGGAAGTGGAGTTTACTGCCCTTGGCTATTTGAACAAAATGGAAGAGGACGTTCTCCAAAAGATGACACCTCAGGAGTGTCGGTGGTATGGGCCAATACGCGCTGAACAGCGTGACTTAGAGGGCCGATTGTTGTATCGTTTCTCAGATGAGGCTCACTCATTTACCTGAGGATGGTCTAGGTGTTTTGCCAAGCTCCATTTTGCACTAGCTTTGTATAGTGCCGAGAGCTAAGTTTCTAGCAAGCTGTGACTTGCCGCAAGCCTGGACTTGCATCTTCCTCTATAGTCGAAAATCGATATGCAGATTTGCGTTGCACGAGCATGTGAGCAGTTGTCATCTTTGAGAACTCCAGGGTCACCTGGGTGTAGGATCTGATTCCCAGAGGATCCGATATTGAAAAAAATCAATATTTAGTGCAAAATCAATATTTGTGAAAAAAACCTTGTTTTTGGTTAAAGAAAAGGAAGTTAAAAATATTGAAAAATAAATCAATATTTGAGGTCCTACTTTTTCAATATTTTCAAATCAAAAATTGCACTGTCTGTGATTGCATGGGCCCTTCTGCAGGTCCCCAACAAGAACAAACAGAACTTAAGAGGCCCTGCTGCAGGTCCTCCACAGCAAATGAAGCTTTTGCAGTGTCCAGGCTGCTCCTTTTTTCAAGCCTGCTGCTGAAATTGCAAGTGTTTCCCAACTTGGTACTTCTTACAAATTGTATTTGGAACCTGGTAAGGCTGTAGCCCAGCCAAGCAAGCTGCAGCCAACTTAGTGGCATTGCCCACCAAATGCTCACCTGGGTATGCCCATACTGCTCTGGGGTTCAAAAACTGAGCATCTTCTGAAATATGGCACAAGAAATGCATCTTTGGGATTTGGCCCCATTGAAAATGCCCAACCCTTGCATTGTCTAGGCTGTAGCTGTGGTAGCTCAGCTTGTTGTAGTACTGCAAAAACTTGTGGACATTGGAATCATATTGTCGAAATTCTTCATGGGTGAAGAAAAGATCAGCCTCTTCACTGATTTTGTACAAATTACACAGGTGCTTCAAGCATTTGTGCCTCCACATGCAATAATCCATCATTGAATTTTTCACAGAGTCTAAGACACACTGGCACCAAATATGCTGTTTGCTTCGCCTTGATTGCACTATGCATCAAATCAGGGTAATGCTGGTGGAGTGCATCAGCATCACAAAAGTGAGACAGCCCCAGTTTTGAAATTCTGCCCTCTGTGATTCCCAAGTCATCATAGGCTTGGTGCACAAGGTCTAGAAGCTGTGCTATTTTTTCTGACCTCTTTCTCCCAGGCAGGTGTTTGTAAACCACATCATAGAAGACATTCGCCACTGATGCTGAAGAAAACCCCAAGTCTGCACAGTGCATGAAATCATATGCAAAAGTCCAATGGTTCACTCCAGGTATGGAAAGAACCCAATGGGATGTCATGGGTTCATCATGCACTTCCTGCTTTCTATAAGGCTTGGACCTCCACTCAGCACTGTGGTTGAAGTCATTCCAGGGTGTATCACTTCGGTTGCATTTGCACCTCATGCAAGGGCTGTTGGAGTTGTAGTTTGGAAGCCCATACTCTACACTGTTGTGCTCACAATCTGCTGGCAAAGCCCAAACTATACATCTCATACCATTCTGGCAAATTCTTTGGCCTGCTTTGGCCAGCCTGTCCTCTAGCAAAGGATGTCCCCAAGCATCAGTGCTTGGATGCAGGCCAGAAAGCCAAGCTTTGAAGCTCCATGCTAAGACTTTGCCAATTGTATCCATGGTGGGTTCCACATTGGCCAAGGATAGATCCTTGCATTTCTTTGTAGTCACCAAGCAACTGTTGGGAATAGCACACAGCATGAAGCTGCTTTCGTCCACCCCAAGCCGTCTTGCTTGGGCAATCAGGCTGTACATGCTGATAGTGTGTAAAGAATCTTGCTTGGCATGGGGCCCTTTGTCTGCATGCAAGACAAATGGCATGTAGTTCTCTCTGTTCTCTTTCAAAACAGGGTTTTTGTAGAGTTTGGGGTCTTCATTTGAAACTTGCCTCCAGAATTCCTTGATGTCCGCCATCTCGCCCACTGTGCAATCCAGCAAGCCATGCTGAGACAAAGCATGGCCCCATTCACGTGGCAAGAAAATTGCTATATCTTCTTTCACCAATACTGGTCTTGTGCCTGGGTTCTGAATCACCCAAGCTGACACATAGTAAGGGTCAGGAGCCTTCAAATTCTGAAGTGCCTCTAACCTCAGCAAGTCTCTTTGTGTGTTGGATGGCTGGTGCCCATAAGATCCACAGCTTGCTAAGGCATTCAGATCCTGTGGGACTGCACCGAATGTGTTTTTCACAGACCTGGCAAGGTCACAAATTTCCAAGGCACTGCTACTTCCCCAGGACCAATGCTCCAACAGCTTGTAAACACATGGGCTCACACCACCAATGGTGGCAATGGCTTCTACCTTTTTTTCTTTCTGTGCTTTTGCATCAGCTGCTGCTTTTCTTTGGTGCCTCCCGCCTCTGAACACTGGAGAATTGCCACCACCATCATCAGCAGCTGCTTTCCTTTTGGGCATTTCAAGCTGCAAGCAAACACAGGCTGAACTAACCACATTTATGGCACAGCAGGGCCCATTTCTGGTCCCACAAGCTGCAACTTGCAAGAGGAAGGTTTTAGAAGCTGCAAAAAGACACAAGCTGAACTGAACACAACCCATTGCACAACAAGGCCCATTTCTGGTCCCACAAGCTGCTAGATTGACAGAATCACATGTGCAGCTGGAAATTGCAGGAGAAGGCCCATTGCTGGTCCCAACCACCCAACACTTTTGTACCCAGAGCAGTCTCAGAGTCTGTTGCAGCTTTGATCCTGAATCAAAGTCTTCAGGCCTTTGCCTTCATGGCTCTCTTGCCAGTGGCAGCTGCAGCATTCAAGGCTTTCTTTGCAACCCCCACAGGTGTATCCTCTTTGATTTCGTCCAAGGCCTTGATTCTCTCTTTGATCTCTACCTTCAGTTCCTTCTGCGACTTAGCAGCCAGCTGCTGCAAGTGCTTCTTGAGTTTCTTCTGGCACTTCATGATTGATCCTGCAGGTGGCTCAACCTCATCAGCAAGGGCTGATGCTGTCTCAAAGCTGGCCAAGGCATCCTGTGCCTTCTTGTTGTTGCTTTCCAGTTCCTTCTCCTTTTTGCTCTCCAGCATGTTCAAAGCCAAAGCTTGAGCTTCCACTTCATCGCCTGAACCAGCCTCTAGGTCAGAACCTTCACTCATGAACTCCAAATCCACTTGCCCTTGAACCTCCAAGTTGGACAAAGCTTTGAAGTCTGCCCATGCACATTCTGACTCAACTCTACCTTGCTTCGACTTCATCTTATCTGTCCTCAGCTCCTTGGTCTCAGTCAAGTCTTGAAACTCAGGAAATCTTGGGTCGCTGGCTGACTTCCTGATTTTGATTGAACCTCCCAGGCACCTTGCTTTGAGCTCCATGATGCCATACTTCTGCTTGATGGTTTCCAATGGAACCCATTTCTCTTTGGCCCTGAAGCTCTCAGTGCTCCTCAGCTCAACCAGATGGGTCTCAAAAGCTGGGTGCTTGGTTGACCCATGCTTCAGCCACAGCTTGACCAATCCCTTGGCTTTTGCTTTCATACCTGTACCACAAGTTGCCTGTTTGTAGGCAGCTTCTGTTCCTTCTTCCTGCCTTTGCTTCTGGAATTTCTTCCAAAGCATTTGCTGCTGCCTTGTAGACAACTTCAGCCAAAACTTCTCAACATCCTCATCTTCTGCATTTTGCAACTTGAGCAAAACTTCCGGTGAAAGCTCTACATTTTCATTTTCATCCTTGGGCTTGCTCTTGGCCTTGGCTTTGACCAAGGCAGACTGTGGAGGCTCATTGTTGGCACCTGTCATCTGAGTCTCTTGCTTCTCTGTCTCTTGCTCATCCTCCTTCTCCTTGTTCATCTTATCTTCATTCATTTTCTTCTCTTCAGACCCAGCCTCAGCTGCTGGCGCAACAGTAGCTGGAGCTTCAGCAGCTGTTGCAGACTCACTTGGGGCGACAGGAGGATCTTCAACCAAAGCTTCACTTTCAGCACCTTCTGCATGTGCATGAGTGGATGTCTGACTAGGCCTCTTGTTGGGCAAGGCCTTCACAGAAGCTGCAGGCCTTTTGCAGGCCCTCATGGCTCAAAGAACTTGCTCCAAAACAAGCCAGTTCCAAACCTGATCACTCTGAGCCAATTGCCTATCATCCAAAAATTGCATTGATTCACAAAGGGAATGAGTTGTCATGAGTTGTCACGTGACAGGTTGTGAGGGAATGAGTTGTCATGAGTTGTCATGTGACAAGTCATTCCTGCACTGCTTTCTGCACAGGTCGGCTTAATTTTGTGGATCGAAGGATAAGCAAAGACAAAGGGCCCATTGCTGGTCCCAACCAAAGCTACCAGTTTGTAAAAGAAATGCATTACTGAGTCAGTGTGCCAAAAGTTATTTACTCATAGTTGCCATACAGGGCCCATTGCTGGTCCCCACAAGTTTGTTGCAGCAAGTTCCTTTTTACCACATTCCAGCCTGCTGTACTGCTGTCTCATCCAGCTAGCTGGTTGCCAATGTCAAACACAGGGATGGAGTTGTAGTACCAATTGGATTTCTCATGCCCCTTGTACCCCAACTGATCAACCATGAGGTTGAAGAGGCTGCCATCAAGTGGTCCAACAAAACGCTCATGTAGGTTCCTGAGCAAGCGCACTTTCACTGTAGCAATGGCTTGGCCTTCTGGTGTGCCCTCCAAGTCCTCAGGCAAAGGAAAGAAATTGCACAGCATCACATAGCATGGGATCCATTCTTGCCATCCGCTGGAGAATGTCCAAGTCCACCAACACCACCCATTCCAGCTTTGCCACCCCCCAGAGAGAATTGGATCCTCAGGGTCCATCAATGGGACAGCAAGGGCTTCCTCCATAGTGAGAAATGTGTGTGTGCTGAAAGTGTTTCTGTGGAAACAATTGCACTTGTGCAGTTTTGTGCATGTTTATTTCCAGAAACTGCCATACAAATGTCTTTTTAAAGGAAAACAACTTACCTTTTGGTACCTGCACATATGTTGTGAATGTGGGCAATGTTGGCTGCAGCCAGCTTGAAAAAAATGTCAAAGAAACCACAGGACATGTGCACACAAAACACATGCTTTGTAGGGCCCATTGCTGGTCCCATTCCTTGTCCCACTCTCCAACATAAATTGCTTTGTAGGGCCCATTTCTGGTCCCACCAACAGCTACTAGTTACTACAAAAGGTTCATTGCTAATCCCAACAAACTGCTGGCAAACACATGCTGCAGCATTTTTTTCACGATCCACCACCTGTACTGCTGTATCATCATTCAGACAGCAAAGATTCCTAGCAGCAATCAGATTTCTGGGTCATGGACACCAAAAATCATTCCAGAGTCAAACTGTTTTACAGTATGTTTCTGTTCACCTTTTGGAAGCTGCTGCGACCCTTTCCCTTCACCCCCATGTTGTCCAACTGCTGCACCATATTGACCAGAAGGGTTGGCATCCCTGCAGCTGGACGAGGAAGGTGTGACAGGCACAGCCTGGCCATCTGCCATGCTTGTAGAAGAGGAAGCTGTAGTATGCATAGTTTGGCCACCAGCTTTGGTTGTAGAAGACGAAGCTGAGGCTGTAGAAAGAGAAGCTTGGCCTTGTGTCATCTCCATGGTCTTGTTCTCAGACATGGTGGAAATCCACATGGCTTCCAAAGGGCCAAGAGGAGGACCACATTTGGATTTGGGCTTGGCAGTAGCCCTGATGAATTTCCTGCCTTGTTCAGAATTTGTCAGTCGCCCCCTTTCTTTTCTTTTTTGGGCACCATTTTTTTTGGGCCACATGGCTGCAGCTGTGTCACCTATTCAAAGCATGGTGCCAAATCAAAATACACATGTTCACACATGAAATGTGGGCCCACTTTCTGGTCCCATCCATGCCAAATATGAAGTGGCTCTGCAACTTCAGAAAAAGTGAAATAGTTGCTGGTGAAAGAATTAACCAGTTCAGAGATCCAAGAAGGTAGCAAGAACATAGAGCTGGATCAAAACACACATGTTCACTTAGGAAATGGGGGCCCAATTTCTGGTCCCTTGCATGCCAAGTGTGAGGTGGACCCTGCAGACACAAAGAACACAGGTGGCAAATTGCTGCTGGTGAAAGAATTGATTGGTTCATCATTGAAGAAGACAGCAAAAGTATAGCGCAAAAACAAACGACTCCTCCCCCACTTTTTTGGTCACGCAGAGATGTTGCCTATGGCTCCTCTTCCAAAACTTGGGACCTGAAGTCGAAAGCCTGCTGTTTGCTGGCAGGATTCATTTTCAAAATTTTCTTGATCAATTCTGCATGGTTTGCAGACTGCTTTGCAGAGATTGCAACCCATAGTTTTTGTGAACCACCCTCTTTGAAGCAAATGTAGCTTTGCTGGGAACCAAAGATCGCTGCAAATGGGCTCCCTGCGGGCAATTCAAGCTTGGAAGCTGGCCTCTTGAAAGTTGGTTTGGCTTCCTTTTTCATTTTCAACTTGGCAGCTCTGGCTGCAGGTTTTTTGGCAACCTGACTTCCAGGTTGAAGTTGGGAAGCAGGCCTTTTCAAGGGAGACACTCCTTTCTGAGACTTGAAGTTTCTGATTTCCTGCTTGCTCACCGGCAAATTAGGCACTTCCACATCAGCTTCACTTCCACTTGCCAGCCCACTGAGTTTGGGCAGGCCATAATCATCTTGTGATATTTGAGAAAGAGGCAGTGTGGCTTCTTCATCTGCAGCAGGCATGGCAGAGCTGGACTTGGCACTGCCTTTGGGGGACTTGGCAGAAGCCTTTGGTGAACACGGTGTGTTCTGTTTTGCTGCTTCCTGGAGCTGGTCCACAAACTCCTGAAGCTTGTTCTGCTTGTTGACAGAGAGCTTGCCCATCAGGATGTTCAATTTGCTCTTCCAGTCCTTGTTCAAAGAGATGGCCCTGAAGTGTTTTTGGACCACCACAAACTTGTCAGCAACAAACCTGGAGCATTCTTGCACAGTCTCTTCCTTCAAAGGTTTGGTGCTGATGTCCTTGTTCATGGTCATGAGGGCTGCTTCTTTGAGGTCTGAGTAGCCTATCATCAAAGAAGGGCTGCAGGTGCACATTACCCGTGCCATTGGAATCAACTCAACCAGGTCAGGTCTGGCTGCACATTCAGCCCAAAGTCCTTTGTATTCACCAAAGCTGCCAAACACATCAAAGTTCTTCCCGTGGAGGTCAAGCCACAAGTCACAAAGGTGGTCGATGTCCACTTCATCCTTTGCTTTGTTTCTACTACCACCCCTGATGCCTTTCGTTTTTCTACTCATGGTGGTTTGACCCCAGATGCTGCCTGTGCACAAATTTTGCAAAGACAATCCTTGCAAGCTGTGCTCTGTTGCAGATTCCCAACATCAGGGCCCATTGCTGGTCCCACACTTTGCCCACAAACATACCAGCAAGCTGCAACCTTTTTAACCCTACTATGTTCTTTGGTTGTAGTAGCTTTGCAACAAGTGGCAATAGCATGGACACTGGCCAGCTGGCTCACAGCCAGTGAGGCACAGAACCTCAGGAGTGTGTCCATTTCTCAAAACCTGCATTTCCACATGGCCACAATGGACAATGCCAGAGCTTGCTCTCAGCACAAAAGGTATCATAGGGCCATTGGCAGTTTGAAGCCATCTGATGCCATCCTTGGAGTCATGGGTGCATTCCTTCAGTTTTTTCAAAGGCCTGTCAGAACCATCAGGAAGCGTGGCAGCATCTCTTCTCTCACCAAAATGCTTTTCTAATGAGACAGAATCTTCTTCAGGTTCATCAAGAGATGTCGCTGCTGCCATTGCTGAAGTAGAGACAAGCAAGCCACATGCTGCACTTGACACAAAAAATGCACAGAAAGTAACTCCATTCAGAGGAAAGGCCCATTGCTGGTCCAACACTGGTGCAGCAGCCGTCAAATATGCAAGTAATTATCATACACATGTTGTCCATTGCTGACCTGTCTCCAGTGAGCTCATTGCATGGCCCTATGTCTGTTGCTTGTTCCACCCTCTTTCAAAAATATCAATATTTTTTGCCAAAACAAATCATTTTTGTGTGCAGAGGTTTGTATCCAAAATCTTGATTTTGTTTTTGGCATGAAAACATGCAATATTGAAACCGGTACTTTTTCAATATTTAGAATGATTTTTTTTCAATATCGGATCCTCTGGGTTTACATGTTTATTGTGACGTTTGGAATGTTTGCTTGTCTTTTGTGAGTCATTTGAAACGTTTCTGATCAAACAATCAAACAAACAAACGCTTGAAACACATGCCTGTGGTTTTGTGGAATTTTGGGCAGTTGTGGTGCACTTGCATTTGCATGTGAGCTGACACTTGTGACTTGCATGTTTTGTCTTGGGGGATTTGCAAACCCACCAATGCCAACCATCTATGTCATAGGTTTGACGCTGACTGTGAGTGCTTGTTTTGCATCTTCATGGACGTGTTTGTTTTCCTGAGATTGCACACCCAAGTGACATTGCACTGTGTGACAAGTCTGCGACTTCGTGATCCAAGGGTATTTGTCCTCAAGAGGGGATTGTAGTGTTGTTCTTTCTGAATTGCAGTAGATGTCTGTTCTCTGAGCTGTGATTTGAGGGGTTGTGATATCCTCGAGTGAGGAATTAGTGTTGTAGTTATCATTCGAGCTGCACCTGAAGTGAGGGCTTTGCATTTCATCAGATCAAAAGGTAGGGTGACACACGCCTGACCCGAGCTGGTGACTTCACTCTGGCCTAATGGGAGGTGGCTCGTCTGAGACGCCTGCTGCTGCTGCTCCCGCTGCGGCTGAAGCTGTAGAAGAGCAAGGTGGGACTCCGGGAACAAGAACTCCAGGAATTCCCAAACTGGATGCACGAGAGCGCTCCCGAACACCTACCCGAGAAGTTGGAGCTGATTCGGCACCTTCTGCCCCTTCGGGATCAGCCCCTTCGGCAGCTGCACCTGAAACCACTCCACCTGCAAAAGCTCCACCAAAGAGGAAAGCTGCAGGGGCCGATGATGGAGTGACGGGGTCTGCAGTAGCAATGACGGCAGTCAGGGCAACCTTAGTTCAAGCAAAAGCCAACGATGAAGCACTCAGAAGGGCTACGGAGCAGCGCATTAAAGAGGCTGAGGAAAGAAGGGCTGTTGAGCAGCATATCAAGGCAGCAGCTGACAGATTGCCTGGTCACCCTGAGATGGAGGACGACGAAGAACAGGCTGTACTATTGCCGCGAGCATT
The DNA here is from genome assembly GCA_003297045.1 of Symbiodinium sp. clade C Y103. Lineage (NCBI taxonomy): Eukaryota > Dinophyceae > Suessiales > Symbiodiniaceae > Cladocopium > Cladocopium sp. clade C. Next base: position 569,474 of record BGPT01000101.1, read on the forward strand.
GCTCCATCGGTTGTCTGACTTGGTCAAGGCGCTCGAGCATCAAGGGTGCCTCAATGAGCGCTATATGAAGCAGTCGAAGGATGATTTGGGGCAGTGTGCCGAATCATTGGCTGATTTGTACCAATCCATCAAAGTGCCCTCAGAGATGTTTGCACATGTAGCATCTCTCGCAGATGGAGTCTCCTACTATGCGGGGGAGGTGAAAAGAATGCTGTCTGTGAATAAGGAGGAACGCACAAAGTGGAATTGGGACTATTTGCAACAGCAAAATGCGAAAAAGCCAATGACAGCATATATCAAGGAGCTCTCCACGTCAGCTGCGGCCACATCCGCAGCAACTTTGGGGGTTCAATCAGACATCGCTGAGGTCAAGGTCCTCTTGAAGTCTTTGGTTGAAACCATGGACAGGGCCGCAATTGCGACGGAAAAGACTGCTACGGTGCTCCTTCAACAGAGTGGTGTACCGATGAATCCAGGGCCAGTTGCCCCATCCGCACCAGAGACCCCTGCACCTTCACCTTCAACGCATCATGAGGGAACTCCACTGGGTGCTCCAGCTACGCCTGAGACAACGGGAGCAGCAGGGTATGGATCCTTATGGTTCTTTCCCTCCGCAACCTCCACAGCAACCTCCGAAAGGAACAGGGAAAGGGAAGCCTATGCCAGCCCAACTGATTAGACAGACTGCAACGATGGCACCGCCTATGCGCCCTCCGGCATCACCACATCCCAGCGCAGGTGACTATTGCCAGGCTGGGCACATCGCCCAACTGCTGGCTCAGCTGCACTAGGGGTCCCAGCAGGAGGAGGTGTACCTGTGCCATCGAACCCTCCGCCAGAAGAGATTGTCGTCCAATGGAGCGGGTATGCTCCGATGATTGCACCGAATATGAACAATGACGAGGCTACGAGCCCGCCATTGACATATGAATTGCAAGGAGAGGTACCTCACATCAAGAACACGTCTGCCATTGGAATCGATAGGCATGGTGGCCGCCGACGACGTATTTCACCTGAAGGGAAGCAATTGGCGTATAGGAACGCCACAAGTGTGGCATTTGCCCCGAAGGGGTGGACACAGAGTGTCAACACCCTCTTGTTTCATCGTGTGTATGAAAACTTGTAAAGGTTTACGATGTCACAGGGGATTGCCATGTGATTTGTGGGTTTTGACCCTAAGGGTCCAAATAAGAGCAAAAGCCAAGAGGCCGACTGCACGTGATCATGCCGACAGGGCAGAATTGCACTGATTGGAGCGTAGGCAGAATAGCTACATCTGTAGCTCGAGGTTCAGCCTCCTTTTCTCATTGTGTAGGGTGCGTTGGATTTCAAGTGCAAAGACCGATGCAAAAGATTGCATGGCTGCAGGGATCATAGATCCTATTTTGTTTGCATCAGTTTGCATTGCCTCTGTGCATCGAGAGATGCCTGCATGTTATGACTTTGGTTCAGGTTAAGAGGGATTCATCTTTATCTGTGAGTGGATTCATGCGTTTCGCATCGAGTGATGCTGAATTGTTCCCTTCATGTGCACATTCATGCATGTTCCATGGTTTTGCAAGAAATCTGGTAGTAGCCGCATCGAGAGGTGCTCTAGTTGTTATTGCCACAGTTATCTTGTATTGCTGTCTTGTGGACGGACTGGAACTGGACCAGGATTGGAAGCTTTTGGAACCGTTGTCACTTGGATTCAATTGTTTCTTTGTTGTCTGTTGTGTCTTTGTGACTTGTGTGCACTAAGGTATGCGCGGCTAGTGATGATAACCCGTTATTAGATGAGTCAATCTGTGATGACTCACATTTGCTTACGGGGAATCTGAAGCTGCGCTTGGCATGACTTGTTTTTGGCATGATTCATGATAATAGGGACATGTTGTGGTCCCGTGCTTCTGTGTTCTGTTTTGGGCTTTCGGTATCTGGCCACTTATTTCTTTCGTCTCTTGGACATGTCTGTGATGTATGTGAACAGTGGACTTGTGTTAGAGCTAAAGGACTTCATGTGCTTTTGGATTTTGGTTTGAAAGGGGTGTTGGAAATTGACCTTCTTTCAGAAGAAGTCGCGAGCTTAATAAATTTCCACCGACCGTTCGATTTCTCAGTATGAGCACAAGCTCTCATATTGGGACAATGGTCTCGAGCCGAGTTTTTGTCCGAGACGTGATTGAGCACTCGATTTCTTAATGGATGTTACTTGGACAACATTGGGACACCGACCAGTCATTGTATAACGTTTTGCGAAGATGACGGTATGTTCGTTTCCTCATCGTGCACTGGGGCAATGTCCGATTGTCTTCAGAAGTTCACTTTTGGATTTTCTGACATGCCTACCTTCCTCGTGAGGGTGCGGAATGTATGAAACATCCTTCTTTGCTTTCGTGTTGACTCCGAGGGTGTCTCGTCGGTGGACGTCTTGTGCTCTTGTGTGTGTGTGTGTGTCTGTTGAAACCTGTTTTGCAACAACACCGTAGTGACTTGCTAGTGACGCCATGGAATCCACTGACGTTATCTCTGCATGAGGATCTGGAACTTTGAGCTCCAAGATAAACTGCCTTTCATCTGTGGATGGATTGTATTTTCTTTGTGATGCTTGGAACTGGTTTTTTATCTGGAATCACTGGGATGGTATTTACAACAGTTATTGAGACACTTGAGGATTATCAACACTGGAGTATCTTTTGAATTTATCTGCAAAGATTCGAGACGAACTCTGACTCCGCATTATTGTGATGATGATACGTGGGTTACCGAAGACTTATTTATCTTTTTGGAGATGAGCTGTATCTGCCTGGATCTTTCGAGAATTGTGTGACGGAAGAGCTTATTTCTGAAACTTTTCGATCTTGGAGATCGTGAGTATTTATGCCGACTTTCATTGGGAGAGGTTTACACTCACCTCGTCGAAAGGGGGTGTAAAAAATAGGGGTATAAGGACCGCCGAGGTGACAGTACACCCATTGCTCACTGAAGAGGTCTGGACACCTGTATTTGGATACCTTCATTGTACGAATCGTGAGATGTCCTCACCAATGATGTGTTTACATCAG
>BGPT01000101.1:592945-617821 GCA_003297045.1 Symbiodinium sp. clade C Y103
CAAATTATCCAGCAATGCGAAAAAGAAGAATTAATAAATTCGAGTGAAGCCGAGTGAAGCCGAGGTTTGGGGATGTTTCGGATTTAAGTTTTGGCTTAACATTTTGGCTGGCTGTGCGATTCGTGCGTTGCGATATATATATATANAAGCCGAGTGAAGCCGAGGTTTGGGGATGTTTCGGATTTAAGTTTTGGCTTAACATTTTGGCTGGCTGTGCGATTCGTGCGTTGCGATATATATATATAATTTATATCCACTTGTATGGGATATAAATATGAATGTAATGAATGTCCACCTTGAACTGATTGATTGATTGATTGATTGAGTGATTGATTGATTGATTGATTGAGTGATTTGATTGACTGACTGATTGATTGATTAATTGGTGGATTGATTCGTTCATTCATGAATTCATTGCTTCAGTTCTTCATGGTTTTTACTGATTCATCGTTTTATTGTTTCATTGATTCATTGATTCATTGTTTCATTGACTAATTCAGTCACTTCTGCATGGAGTCTTTCATGTCATGTCATCGGCATCTCAACAACCTTTTGCTCATTCGTTGATGCATTTCAGAATTCAACGCTTCGTTGCTTCTGCATCTCACAAATTTCTTGTACGCCATCTTCTTCCTATAGTTGTTTTACCCCTTTCAAAATTCCGCCCCGGCATGGGCCGGGCACTACTGGTAACATCATAGTTCCTCAAAAAAAGGGGATAGTTGAACCAGTAGCAACCTGTTTTAAAACCGCGAAGTTGACATGACAGTCCAATGTGAGGCACATGTTGGCTAATGTTAGGCCGATGATGATGTTTTGTCTTTCAACCTGCAGGCCTTGAGGGCGGCATGGCCACCTGGAAAAAACCTTGTTAATTTCCCAACCGATGGATGCCGTAGACACCACATTCTGAGACATTCTGAGTTCAAATCCTATTTGGAATTATGAATGGTGATCCCAACTAAAAACCGCACAATGCCGTGCCACCGGTTGGGGCATCCCAGCAGATGGATGTTTGTGTCCCAGAATAAAGTGTGAAACGCTGTCAACATTGTGTCATAATCAGTTGGCAAAATTGGCAAACTGTTTGTTATCGCAGTCTTGGACCCCAAACCCGGATATCATTCAGAACATGTGCGGCCTCACTTGTATTCACCACCTGCCTTCCTTTCATTGCTCTTCCCTCCAGTGCTTTTAAGTCTGATTTCCCTTCGTTAGTTTTGCCCATTGTGCTTGATTTCGCATCAACTCTACCGAAAACGCGCCCGAACAAAGAAAAAATAAACATGTGATTGCTTGGGAAAAACATGGCGGCAAGCGATGCAAATCAAATTCAGACTGGCACTGATGTGTTGTTGCTTATTTTCTGGTTCAATTCAGGTAGCAGAAACACAAACCTGGTTCTTGGATTCCGGGTCAAAACGAAAAAACATATAAACACAGTGTTGTCCCGGTGTGACCCATACTGTGTTTTTGTTGAATTTTCATATGGTTGCTTGCGAATTCCAAGCAACAAATCCAAACCACCTTGAGTGACTTCATTGTATGAATCGGAATGAATCAGTGTCTATGTGAAATTGTTCAAAAAGGTTTGTACTTTTGCAACGAGCTGTGGGGCAAATTTCGTGGATGTCTGCAGCTGACGGGGGTGGCCCCCAGGGTCTTCCATGGTTCCTTCAGGACAGCAAAAATTGTTGATTCTCAGGTTGTTTTTCATGTTCAAACTGTTCAATGGTTTTCTGGATGCGGAAACCACACCTGAAGCTTTTGGATGTCGATGAAACAAGTGAATTTGTCCCCCATGGCCCTGGCGACAGGCGCTAGCTTTCCAAATTTGATCAATCCAGAAGCCGCCAGGTGCGCCAACCTACAAAGCACTTCAAAAATTTGGAAAAAATCAGCCCTGCTTCCTCCATAGATATTAGACAATGATACAATGATAATTACGAGTAAACCGCGGTACTTTCTTGAGCATGGCTGGAACCGTTTTGTACAATCTGTTAATCGTTCTTGTTGCTGAAATTTGAGCCGCACGTACACACACACACACACATTCACACACCCGTACACAGACACATGCTCTGCCGCCTGTACTTCATTTTTTGTAGACTCCGGGAACAGACCATGATGTGAATCTCTTATCGGAACCAGGTTGCTGGAACTCGTACGGGTGCCACAGCAGGAGAGTTGTGAGAAGGGCGGTATTCAGGCACCGGGTGGAAGTGCCGTGCAAGGCCCCACCGAGATTTGTCAATTGAAGTGCAACAGATCGAAAGTAGCACCATAGTTGTAGATATCTATATAGCCGGCAGAAAATTCGATGTGTTTGGGGGGCCAGAGTAATCTGGCCTTCGTCAATTCCAAGAATTTGGGTTCTTTTAGTCTATAGCAACAGCAGCACCCGTCATTGCCCCGACGGATGAACCCCAACTAAACCCCAGTTTGTGCTCGGTAATTAGGTTTGAAATAATTGGTAATGTGGTAAATTCAAGAATAAACTATCCCCAATAATTCCCCAATAAAGATTCATTATTCGGTAATGTTAATATATCTAGAATTGGCTGGTTTATGGAGGGTTGGCCTCACTACAATGGAAACGAAAGGACCAGAACTTCAAGCGGAAAATTCCTGGACGCTCGCAGGCATCGGTTTTTTGGTGGCAACTCAAGGTTGGTACAGAACATGTGCAGAACCTCTTAGTGGTAAACCGAAGACCAGACCTAGCTATGTAGCATGCTTGCATTTTGAGGGTTCATCTAGAACTCTGGAGGCATTCGATCATTGACTAACCACATGGATTTGAACAACGTTGTGTGAACTGAAGTAATCTGAGGCTGTTCGGTTCAGCCCACTTGCATTTGCACATTCACTTGTGCTACCCCAATATATTAAAAAAACAACGTGTTTGGTGACATGTCATATCTTCTTTGTCCCAAAACTTATTGTGAGACCGCACATAACCAATGGTTTCCATTGGTGTCCCACTACAAGAATGGACACAGTTTATTCTTGGCAAACCCATACCACAATATGAGGCACTTTCGTCCAATCACCAGAAATTCCACTCATGGCCACCGGGGGGGCAGCGCCGCAGCCGTAGGTGGCCGTAGCCAAAAACACTCTTCCCACACGGCTTCCACGGCCGGGTTTTCCACGTTTTTTCCCTGGCCTGGCAGAGGTGCGAAAACAGAAGGCTGCATCCTCTTGCAGATGGCTACATGAAGTTACATGAAGTTACATGAAGTTACATTAAGTTACATGAAGTTACATGAAGCTACATTGTACATCACTTTGATCAAATTATATTTATATATATATAATTACATATACTTGTTTCCAGGTGTTTCAAGGGTTCTCACATTGGGATCCCAGCCATGGCTTCTGGAAGCAATTCCACTTGGACGCGACATCATAATAGACAAACAAACTTCAGGATGCTATTTGTCGGAGCCGACATATTTGTTTTTTTGCTTGTGGGAGTACAACACGCTAATCCTTTTGGCAAGATACCTGCTTCATCCTATCCAATGACCAACTTGGTTGATCGTTCATACCAGTCCATGGCAGATCTATCATCAGAGCTGCATGCGGCAAGGCATTAGAAAGTCACCAGTTCGGGCGCCTGAAAATGAACGGTTCACTGGACAAGATTTGTAGATCCCAAGTAGATTTTGAGGCCACGATCTCTGTGAGTAGCATGGGAAAGAGTAGCAAAGATAGAAGTGGTCACGAGTCACGTCGGTCACGAGTGAGAAGATGCGACAAGAGTACTCACTAACCACGGCAAGAATTGGAATGCAGTGATTGTAGGAAGGATATTCGCAGAGCTCTGACAAGCTGGGGAAGGAAGGTTGATGATTTTTAGTTTTGAACAGGGCGTGAACCATTGATCGAGGGAAGCACGACGAAACAGAGAGGAAGTAGTTAAAGAAAAAAGCAATGGCACCATTTGTCTGGCAGCTCACTCATTTTATTCATTTTGTTCCTTTTTTGTTCGACTTGAAACTAGGCCTACCAGCCTAGGCCTCCAGAGGATCCACTGAAGGCTCCGGCTTCGCTTTTTTTTCGAAGTTCCGGTGGGTTGAATCGGTGACCATCGACAGGAGAGACATGATTCGCATGCGAGTCATGATACATGGACTCTCAAACTCCTAAAACAGGCTCACGAATTGCGTTGTTCATGTCTCTTTGAAAATCTCAAGTGTCGTTGTGCCGGGTAGTACGGCCTCTGTGGGTCTATGAATGGTGTGAAAAAGTGGGTTGCTCGTTCCTCTCGTTTCTCCGTGGCATTGGCGGCTCAGTTTCGTGGAGGCACATGAAAAATGCATGGCAAATAACCTCAGTAAGAAACAAAGAAATACACTGGAGCAAAACAATCCCATTAAACAACCATTTGGGGGCTACTATCAATCATTCAAAGGAGAATCCAAATCAATAAACCTTTATTGGGGATGGTTTATTATTGGGTTTACCACGTTAGACAATCATCCAGCAGGCTCTGTAGATTCATTGAAGTCTCAAATGGCCACCGAGCCATCAAGCTGCCTCCCACAAAGCCACTCTGAAACGGCTACGCTGCAACTCCAAGCCCTCCACTTCACAGATGCTGAACGTACTGAAAAAGAGATGATACCTTCTGATAAAACTGAAACCACTCACCAGACACGGAAGTGCCATGCCTCCGCCCTTGGAGATAGGTGCCGGCCTTGGTAGGGGACGGGCAAGATGATATGTTTCCGAGACATCGAGAGTCTTAGAATTCCTAGTTCACCTCTTTGCACAATCTTCACTACTCGCACTAGCTTGCATGATGTGTTTGGGTCAAGATATTTGTTGATTTTGTTGGCATGTGGTTGCATTTTTATTTGCATGTGGGGTCAGGATTGAGCATGTCTAGCGTCATCCATTCTTACACTGGTACAGTGTACAGACTTCACTATGTCCTTCAGTTGTGTCTTGGGCGGGTGTCCACATTTCATCGCCTGCGCATCAGATTGTGATGTACTTGTTCATTCCTGTTTTGTGTTTTCTGATTGATCCGTCATTTTGGTCTCAAGCTGAACACGTGCATCAAGCTTGGCATGAAAAATCGGAACAAACCTGTTTCATCATTTCTTGCAGTTTCAGGCAATAAAAAGGGAGAGTGCATCTGTTTGCATCAGCTGGCTTGGCAGTAGCAGTGTTCAGCAGAAACGCAGAACTTGATATTTCTTTTGAAATTAAGATCATAGCTGTTAGGACGCCGTAAGATGCGACATAGGACGTTGTGTCGTTGTGTCGTTGTGTCGAGGTGAAAGCGATCCCGATGGAGCCAGCAGCCCTAGGACGCTGTTCCATGTTTTCAGCTCGACGTCCCAACTGTGGGATTCCAAGAAGTGGGTTCCTGTGCCGTGATCATGTTTCATTTTCAGTCCTTTGACATCTGAAAGTCTCCTCAATTCAAAGTAGCTTCATTTGGTTCATGTGGTCCCTGATCAGCGTGGATCAGGGTGGTTTCGCCCAGAGGGAATAAAAGGGACCTGATGAGACTCTGTGTAGCCAGTTGCTGCCAGTTTCTTCATTGCCCGACCCGAAACATGAACTGCTGTAGGAGATCGCCCTGTTCCGGCAACATCTTAGGATTAAGAATTCCAGAGCACCAAAATTTCGCCAAAAGCAGCTTGTTTTCAGAACGGGACCTCCTGGGAGTGCAGTTTTCACATGATTTAAGATGGTCGTTGAGAAATTGTATTGCACCCGACATGATTTAAAATTGTATTTTCAGGTGTTTTACTTCACTCCCAAAGTCATTCTACTTTTTAGGAGGTGGGTGAGACCCAAAAAACAAAAAACCCTGGGAAAAATAAAAAACATTGAACAAAACAAAAAAACAACAAAAAAAACAATATTTCTAGACTCTTTGGAATGGAGTGGGGGGGCCAGGCAAGAGTCCCAGAATATATTTTTTTTCTGGTTTTCTTGAGGTTTCTATTTTTTTTCTGGTTTTCTCGAGTTTTTTTTAATGGTGGGAAAGCATGATTTTGTATTTTCTAAAGGGGACATGTTTTTTTTGCATTTTCTGGATGTTGTGTATTTTTTTGGGAAGGAGTGCCACCCTCCTTTCAAAGGAATAAGAATATAATTTTTTAAATAGAAGGCTTGCCTAAAGGCATGCCGCAATGTCCTCAAGGAATACCAGGGTCTTTTAAAGTGCAACTGTTTATTGAAGAATACCCTTTCAAAATAATGCTCAACTTTCTGCAAGGAATACTATGTTTGCTCAAGTGACAATTCCATCAAGTCATACTGCACTTTCTTACAGAAACATCACCCTCTTTCAAAGGGATTGCTATGTACATATATAAGATATATAATAAGTTATCATCCCTTGTTGTAAGCACACTTGCTCCAGAGCATTCACGGCTTATGAGCGTATCCTGGTGGAGCGCCAGCTTAGAGGTGATCCGTGAGGCCCGTGGTTTTGGTCTCCTCCCACCAGCACTTGCTCCATCGCTGGCGTTCTGCTGCTAGCCATATCGGTGGGCTGCTTCTGTTTTTGCCTGGGCGGCTGGAATTCAGGTATCTTGCTGTCTCACAGGTGCCGCCAGTGGATCTGGCATTGCCTGTCAGCTGCAGTGCTGTACTGGGGTGATTGCAGACCAGATTTCGTGAGTACCGTGCATGAGCTTTTGGTCCTACACTAACGGGTTTAGAAGTCGAGACCCTGAGCCCGATCCTGACACAGCTGCCTCCGAGGTGCATTCAGCAGTTGCGAGTGTCGCTGAGACTGGAGTGAGTGGTAGCCCTTTAGCCGCATCTTCTGCTTGCTTTGTTGGGTCTTTTCCGCAGCTTCTCTTGCTGCTCAGGATCAGCTGCCAGTGGTTCCTAGACCAAGACCGACAGCGGGTCCTTTGCTGTGCGTTCCTGAGGATTTTGAGTCTGATTTTGATTTGGGGGAAACTGCAGTTTTTCCTAGGCCTCCTGACTTTCGTCTTGCAGTAGTTGAGTTGGACTCTGCTTTTGAAAGGGCCATTTTGAAAGTTCGGACTGCGGAAGAGATAGAAGCTTTAGTGCCTGATTTTTTGTTGCCCCTGGGAAATCATAATTCTTTGGATTCTTTCCATTCATCCTGGAATCAAGCGGCTCGGATTGGTCGAGCTCTTCGTGCTGTGATCTCCGCGCATCGTGTGCTGACTGGTCAGTTTCCTAAGCAGGCTAAGTCTCCCTCTTTGCCCTTCCGGAACGAGATCTACATGTGCTTGCGCTGCATTCGAAGTGACGAGGGCTGGTGGACCAGATCCTACAACCTTTTTTTCATTGAGTGCATCGACAACCCCTTCATTGAGGAGGGCGGAGTGATCCAGGAGTACAGTGTCTCCCATCATTTCCAACATTAGCTGAGGCCGAGGTGTTTTTGCGTGGGGCTCGACGGCAATGGCCGAGGGAGCTCCTATCATCCCACGACCTTTCAATCTGCAAGAGCTGACGGTGGCATTTCGCGGGGCTGCACCCGGAAAGGTTTTGCCTACGATTTGTTTTATTGCAGCTGCAGGCGACCCGCCTGTCGAATCCAGAGTTCTTTGCTATTTGTTGAGATGCCGAGTCAATGGTTTCATGGTTTTGCTTCCAGGTCTCACCTCCGTGCAGGCTTTGCTGGATACCCTGGTTTTTGCAGATGGTACAGAACTGACTGGTGGTCTACAATTTGACCTCTGTGGCACTCGACGACTCTCGAGGGCGGAAGTTTGGAAGAGGCGACGTCTTCATTGCCGACTTTGCTGCAGAGTGCGCCCTTTATTTCAGCCGCGCGCCGGCGCTGCGTGGATCTGGGAGTGCTGGCATCATCCGACTCAAAGTCGGCGCTGCTGTGACTCGTCCACCCAGCCGGTCCGCTTGGGAGCTGGCCGATGCGTGGATTGGAGAGTTGGCTGGAGAACCGAAACCATGGCCGAATATGTGACGGCCGAATCCAAGTTTCCACCTGCAGAAGAAGCGGGCTTCAGAGATGGGTCTGGAGCCGAGGAGTCTGTGGACGCAGATGCGATTGCCCAACTCCAAGCCAGGATCCTGGAATTGGAGGCGCAACAAAGCAAGCAGCTGCCGGGCTCTTTCCGGCACTCCTCCAGCTCCTTCTTTGCTGCGTTCAGAGCCCAAGAAACCTCCCAGTGTTGTTTGGCGTTCCAAACGCCCCCGTGCCTCCGGCCACCTTGGAACAGTTGAAGGTGCTTGCTGGACTGCCAGACTCAGTCAATCAGAGCGTGCACAGCAGTTGGCTGGAATGGGTCCCGGAGCCACCGAGACTCAAGACTTTTTTGCAGAAGCCCAAGCTGGGGCGATAGGGGAGGAGGAGGTGACAGCCATCATGGCCAACAGCAAAGACCCTCTCCATCAGATCCTTGCCCTCCAGATGCAGCAGACTGCCTACCTGACTCAGAAGCTTGCAGCTCAAGCTCCCAAAGATCAGATCTCCGCTGCCCTGGGCAGCGACTCCGGAAGCTCCAGCTCAAATGGGGTCAAAGGCTGGATGGGTCGAGACGCCTTCATCCGAGCCATGGACAATGTGGTGGGGACAGGCAGGTTGATGCTTCAAAATGCGGCCAACGACATGGGGCTCAGTGCTCAACAGGTGGGGTCCAGGTTGATGAGGCAGTATGTGGAAAAGCGGATAGAATTAGCAGATCATCGGCTTCTCACCTACATATCGCAGTTCATGGCTTGCTCCTGGCAACTAGCATTCGACAAGAACGACGAGTTTGCCATGGGGTTGATGTCAAGGGGCCTTATGATGATAGAGCAAATGTGCTTAGACCGAGGTCGCTGCCAGTTCGGATGGCTCCTGAGCAGCCTGCCAGACCCGGACTTGCAGCAGATTGCCCAGAACCGCAAAAGAGTGTCGCTCAAGCCGTATGCACGGATGTCAGCATGGTAAGGGGACTAAGCCTGCTCAGCCGTTTGTTTGCGGCTCCAAAGATGTTTCTAGGCCTGTTGATCTAGACCAGTTCGGAGCTCGGCCTTGGACTTTTTTAGATTTGATGCATGCCGTTTTGAAAGAACAAGAGATTGCTCAGCTGTCTTTGCAGTCTCATGCCCGCGAAGTGCACGGAGTTCCAAGTCGGAGCTCTGACCTGTGGCCCTGTCCCATACCTCTGTGGAGTTGGACGGGCTCAAACCGCTTGTCGCCCAGACGCAGACATCGTCGCAAATTTCTTCAGATCCGAGCTCAGGTCTTGCAAAGGGTTGTAGCAATTCTTAACTGGGAATGCCTTGGCCACCCCCTTAAGCCCCCTGCTAAAGCCTGTGCACGCCATCCTTTCACTGATGACCAGTGGGACATGTTGTGCAGACTTGAACGCTTGGTGGATCATTTCTTGCGAGCTGATGACATTTCTGCCACCTCTCTTGGCCGCAGCGGGGAAAAATTCGCCCACATGTTTCGGGCGGCGAAGGAACTGCCTGAGTATCAGGATGTGGACCTGCTTGACTTTGTGCAAACCATTGTAAAGGATTTGGATACTTATGGCCACTCTCACCCCACTAAGAGTGATATGCCCCATAATCCCCATCCTGATAATCCTATAGAGGTGCCTCCCGGCAAACCTGAAAAAGTGACTTTGCCAACCACTCCAGCAAAACCAGTGGTCGCATCTAGGATTAAGTGGGAGCATTGTGCAAGACAGGAACTCTTGAAACTTGCAAAAAAAATGGGATTCTAAGGGAGCATGTCGTATCTTCAATGCCAGTGAAGTTCATGCTGATGAAACCGTGGGGATTTTTGCTGTACCTAAGGATGAGCAGTATGACAGACTCATTCTGAGCCCGCAACGGGTGAACGCCAGACTTCAGAGTTTCTCTCACTATACGAAGAGCTTGGCCCCAGGATCGTTGTTTGCCCTCATTCGCCCGGCACCCGACCAGGAACTAAGAGTCCGTGCTGATGATCTTGCGGACATGTACTACACCATTCAAGTCTCAGAAGCACCTGCAAAGCGCAATTGCATAGGCTTCCTTTTCAATGCATCCGAGTTGCAACACTTGACATGTTTTGATCCAGCTAAGCATAGGGGTTCCCGCTATGTAGCTCTTGGTGCGCTGGCCATGGGCGACTCATGGGCAGCGGAGTTTGCCCAGCAGTCCCACCATAGTGTCTTGCGTTTTGTCGCTGGCTGGATCATCAGCGCGTTGCTTACCGCAGAGCTTTCCCTCGAAGCTCGTTCATGGAATGGTTGTCCATAGATGATCACATAGGTGTGCAAATCTTGTCAAAACAACAATTTCGTGATAAGGTCCCCCTTAGAGATACGGAAGTGGTTGAAAGGGCAGGGGAAGCGTATCGGGAAGTAGGTCGTGTCCAGCACCCCAAAAAGATGCGTAGAGGAGTGCAACAGGGGACATTATTTCTTGGGGCTGAATTGGATGGAAAGCAGGGGCTTGTTTCGGCACCACGTGCTAGGATTCTTTCTCTCATGTATTGCACCATGATAGTAGCTAGAAAGGGGGCTTGTTCTCCAAAACTGTTGTCTTGCCTTTTAGGGTGTTGGGTGCATGTGCTGATGTTCCGCAGGCCAGTTTTGGCTATCCTCTTTCATGCCTTTTCCAAAGGGGCGAACCGGCCCCAAAATGAAGTGTTCCAGTTGTCTAGAGAATCTCGTAATGAGCTTTGCGCTCTGTCCATGCTAGGCCCCCTCTGCATTAGTGACATGCGAGTGGCCTATGCACCCTTTGTGTTTTGCACCGCCGCCAGTCCTTATGGCGGAGGGATATGCGTTGCGACTGAGACTGAACAGGTTGTAAGCGAGCTGTGGAGACATAGTGAGCAAAGGGGTTACTACACCCAACTCTTGAACCCTGCTGGAGCAGTTCTAGCTGAAATGGGACTGGATCATCTTGATGATGAATTCCCTTCCGCTCCTGACTGGCTACATGACTCTTCCTTGCGCGTGCCAGCGCCTCTGCATGAAGGCATTGTTCAAGACCGCTTGGAATTATTTAGGGGCGAGGGAAACTGGTCCCAAGCTCATGCTTCTTTGGGCTTCAAGGTCCATGACGAATTAGACATCAAGGGTTCTGCGGTGGCATTTGGAAACCTTTTGGACGATTCAGTCTTCCATCAACTAGTGTCTTTAGCCTTGAGACGAGTTGTGAAAGATTGGCATGCAGGTCCTCCTTGCTACACCTATGGGACTCTCCGCAGGCGAAGGATCCGGTCTAAGGAGCACCCAGCCAGTTTCCGGCTGAAAGATCCGCTCACGTTTGAGCAAACCAGACTTGCGCTGCGCATTTTTGATGGCATTGGTGATTTCTTCAAGCCTGTTTTTCAGCGTGGGACAACCAGGGTCATCAGTCATGTTTCGATTGCAGATTTTCAGGCGATTTGTGTTAGCCAGGTGTGTGATCACCAGGCTGTGCTTTTGCGCCTTCGGGTCGCCCTTTAAGAAACTTTCCCAGTGGCTTCACAATAAGCCTTGATTGCTGGAGTTTGAAATGCCTTGCAGGTGCCCTCCGGGGCACTGTCACTTTGTGATCGAAGGTTCGTTTACCAAAGCTTCAGTTTTGGATTTTGACCAGAGGTGTAAGCCTTCCTCTTCAGCGCCGTACAGCTGGGAACCGAGGGTCGGAGAAGCAGTTTCAAGTTTTTCTGCCTCTTATCCAAAGACTTTTTGTCGGCGCTTGGCCATGGCGGCCAAACAAGCCTTGAACGACATGATGCCTGTGATTCCGTTGTCGGAGCATGTGCGCAGTTGTGAAAGAGTTGGTGAAGAGATTCAGGTGCCCTCCAGTGTCCTTTCAGAACTTGTCTCAAGCCCGAGACCTTTCCATGAAGACCCAGAATGGGTTGAGGAGCTGGCAGACAGCCTCGCCTTTAGAGAGTTGTTGCGATTCAAGTTTCGCAAAAGCGGACACATTAATGTGTTAGAGAGTAGAGTCCACAAGACCTGGCCCAAGTTCTGCGCCAAGAACCACCCTAACTCCCGAGTGTTAGCCCTCCTGGATTCCCGTGTTACCTTGGGCGCCGCGGCAAAAAGTCGTTCAAGTAGCCGATCAATTTGCAGGGTTCTCCAAGGGTCTTTAGGATATGTGTTCGGGGGAGGTCTCTTTCCAGGGGGTTTCCATAGAGGCAGTAAACCACATAACCGGCCTGTGCCACCGCCCAGCAAGGAGATTCCATGCTGGCTTGCTGATCTCCGCCGAGGAGACTCTCGGCAGTTTGACTTGGTGGTGACAGCATGTCAGTTTCCGAAGAATGCTGCTGGGAGGGGACATCGAGCCTAACCCTGGACCTATGAATGCCCGGACTAAGCGTGGACCTCGAGGAGCCCTCGACTTCACTGTCAGGTTTGCACCGGCTACCTCGAAGCAATCTCAGGTTGGAATTTCCATAGCACAACTTTGCTGGGATACTGTCGCAGCGCCCCTTGCTGCGAGAGCGTATGGGATGCATCTATATCAAACTGGTTCACCTCGCTACTTGTTTGTGTATACCCTCACCGGTTTGCAAGATGCTCACCTGCATTTGCGGCCGTTTATGGCGTGGACAAAAAGTGGCAAGTAGCTGAACCAAATGAGTGCAGACCAGTTCTTTCAGCGCCTGTGATTAGAGCTATGACCAGCATTTGCGTATTGTGGCAGTGGTATCGTTTTTTAGGGGTGACTCTGATAGGATTTTTGGGCATGCTCCATCCTGCTGAATTCCTCCTCCTCCTCCGTCGTCAAGACTTGCTACTCCCTGAAGATGCTCTTCATGCTGATCCTGTATTCTACGTGCACATCACCAATCCCAAGACCTCTCGATTTGCTCGTCGTCAGCACTGCAAGGTTGATGATCCTTTGGTGCTGCGCTTTGTCACTATTGCTGCTGGCGCTAATGCATATCGGAAGCGCTGGGATGCTGTGCTGAGTAGATTGGGATTCCCTACAAGAGAATGAGTGCGGAGCGACTCCAGCAGTCTTGAGGGGAAGCGGTGCCACTCATATGTACTTGATCACCGAGGACCCTTCCTAGAATCCAATGGCGTGGCAGATGGAGCCAAGTCAGAACAGTTGAGCGCTATGTTCAAGAAGTAGCTGCACAGACCTTTCCTATGCGTTTGGACAAGCATGCAAAGCATCGATTGAAGCTTCTAGATGAATCTTCAGTTTGGCTCCTTGAGAACAGTTTTTGCTTAGCTAGTTTTGTTGCCTGCGTCAAAGTAATTGAAAGATGGAAGGGTGGCACAATTCAATCAAGTTTGACCAGCTGGCCTTTTCCATTTGTGCCTTGTAGCTTCAGCAGTTTTAGCTGCTAAGCGTGCTGGTTTTTGGCACCATGCAAGAGGTGCCCACCAGCTTGGGACAATTTGTGCGAGCGGGGAAAGTGGGAGTGATATGTATATATATATATACATGACAGGGTTCCTTGTAGTACAAGAACTTAAAGAATGCCATACTCTTTCACAAGGACTGCTGTGTGTCCTGAAGGCTACTTTCTCAAAGGAATGCCCCACACTTTTGAAAGTAATATTGTGCATACATGTATAATAATCAACGTATTTCATGTCATATGATATCTGATATAGTGAACAAAGTTATGTTAAAACGATTCTATATTTGTCCAAATGAATGCAATTTTTTTTCGAAGGAAAAATTGCATACTAACATGGTTCAAGTTATTTTTTTCATGAAGTCATGCAGTATTTTCTGAAAGGGAATCCACACCCTTGAAAATATAATGTGTACATTCAAATTTTGTTTTAGAGAGATGCTACCCTTCTCTGAAAGGAGTATTACCTCTATGGAAGAAGTACCATAGTCTCTAGTTGTTCCAAAATATATGGAAGACATGGTGCACTCTTCCAAAAGCTCTTTCTAAAGGAATGCTGTGCACATATCAGGGCTTCGCTTCAAAGTAATGGTACGCTTGATCGAGGAACGTTGTCCTCTCTGCAGGACAATGTTGCATGGAGACATGCCACAACTCCCTTAAGGAATGCTCGGGATTGGGGTCCGCTAAACGTTTTTCGCACCGATACACCGATACACCGATTGCCGTGCGCGCACCGATACACCGATACACCGAATGCCGTTTATTTNTACACCGATACACCGATTGCCGTGCGCGCACCGATACACCGATACACCGAATGCCGTTTATTTAGGGTTTGGGCTTGGTTTAGGGTTTGCTTAGGGTTTCTTTAGGGTTTGCTTAGGGGTTGTTTAGGGTTTGTTTAGGGGTGGTTTAGGGTTTGTTTAGGGTTGGTTTAGGGTTTATTTATGTTTATTTAGGGTTGGTCATAAGGCACCATAAACAGAGCGATTGGCGTAATGGCGTATCGATCGGCGTATCGGCGTAAACACAACGATCGGCGTATCGGCGTATCGGCGTATCGGCGTAAACACAGCGATCGGCCCATCGGCGTATTTACGGTTATGGACCCCAATCCCGAACACACTGCTTTTAAATGATGACTTGTGAAAAGAATGCTGTTGCCCTTAAAATCTGGATTGATACTTTGCTTTAGAAACATCATTTTTTCAAGAGAACAGCATGCTTCTCTTTCAAAACTTACCATATCTCTTTATGACGCAAGGAACTCTGTCAAGAAAATGAAGCACTGCTTGGAGACAAAATGACATGTTGTGTCATGTCAATCAAAAGTGCTGTTTCCTCTTATTCATGCTTGCTATAAAGACATGCAGCACAGAAACAAATACCACCCTATCGTTTGAGTGTGGCGCAACCGATCGAAACCATTTCTTTTTGATATTCATTGACCCCATACAATATTTCATCAACGGTTGCATTGCAGCATATGTCTAGCAAACTGACTCTTCCCAGCTGGTTGACGGGTCTGCTTTCAGGTCGTTGTAGTTCATTGTTGCCTGCTGTGCAAACTTGTATATTTACCGTACACACAAGACTTGAAACCAAACATTCTTCCACAATACATACCTCTATAGAAGTATACAACTGCTAAGCCTCAAAACTAAAACAGACATAAAAAGATGCTTGAAGTTACTCATGTTCTAGATTATTCAATACAAAAAACTTACCAAAAAGAGCACTCCCACAAAGACCTGTACTGTTTCTTTGTCCATGGGAAAGACATGGAAACAATAAGTATGTCAACAGGTTTGTAATAAGTATGTCTATGTTACCAAGCGGACCAGGCCGATGTCCGCAACGTATTACAACGTACAACCACACACGACAGGAGTGAGAGCAGCCAGAATTGGGCTTCGACTCCACCTACAGGCGTGGTGCTGCGTGGTGGCGAATGATGGGAAACCCATGTGGGGAACCATATAGGCTTCAATATCAAACTGGCAACTGGGTAGCTCGTCAGGCATGAGGTCTACCAGACATAAGAGGTATGGCAAGGATGGGTGAAGATTGGGATGGAATGACAAAACCATAAAGCAAACTAGGGAAACCAGGCACGAAAAACTATGTGAGGAAAAGCATTGCTATCTAGAGGAATGGAAGGACTAGAATTACACGATTATTATTCGGAAAATGTCAGCGCCATTGCTGACTTCGGAAGAGAAGGAAAAGACAGGGATAGAGGAGATAGAATCAGGACATAGTGCGCACGAGAGAGGAGAGAGAGGGGAAGACACGAGAGAGAGAGAGAGAGAGAGAGACAGAGAGAGAGAGAGAGTGCGTGCGTGCGTGCGTGCGTGCGTGCGTGCGTGCGTGCGCGCGAGCTGAACAATCAAGAGCAAAACCAGTGAACACAATACTCAGAAATGCATGCACTCAGAACGATGTCTTTAAACTTCACCGAGAAACGGGGAATAGTTTGCGGTATAATTATATATGTGACAATCATGGAGCACTCCCCATCTAATTTTCACAAGGACATGTAATGGCTCAAGGTATGACTGGATCACTAGGGATGAATGAAGGTAACGATGCAGATGATCAGTGTCTGTTGCAAACACGTGTGAGTGAACTTTAGTGTAATGGAATCAGAAGATCGCAAAATTGTCAACATCGTACCCACTTTTAATTGTTTCTTTCTTGGGTCAATATCACCCGCAGAAATTTGAAGGCTTCTGAGGAAAACTTTCCTAACCCCCGCGACCATCAACGCCAAGACATACGCATCGAATCTGAACACCGACGAAGACACATGCACAAACATACACCTCTACACACTCAAATACTCTTATCTTGTGCGTATCTACGCTTATATCACTCTTACACAGACACACAGCCTGCATTCCGCCCCAGCACCCTCAGGGCCAGGTTCGCAGAGGGACCTGTTTGGGCTTCCCAGAGGGAGAGAGATTGGTGGGCAAGTTTGACTGGGGCATGGACCTGGAGGTGTGATGAGAATCTTTTAATTTTCATATCAACTGCTCAATGTTACCCTGGAAATGCAAATCAACTATGGCCCTGCAAAATGATTGATGGACAGCAGTCGCCCTTTTTCAGATGCGGGCGGTAAAACTTGGAAAGAAGACCCTTGACTGAGGTATTCAGACGGCCAAAGTCGGTTGTAAAATGTTGTAAACAAATGCAGTTCCTGACCCTTGCTGACCCTTGCTGGCCAATGCATTGGCATTGTATTTTCTACTCGACTCAGGCGTTTGCAGAGAGAACATCTCCCTCCAGGGGCGGAGTGCCCCCTTCCCCTCACGGCCGTCAGGTTCGACACAAAGCCGAGTCGAGAATCAGGCTTGGCATGGCTTCGCCATGTTGGCATTGTACCAGTAGAATACCAGTAGCTTGATTCTGAGCTGTCACATAGAGTCTGATAGCTGGTTCCAGGCAGGAACCACTTCGCCAAAAACAGGTCACCCTACAATCAAAGGCTTGGACACCATCCTCAGACACCAGTTCGGAGATGTTTCCAGGCGAGGGGATGGGTACGCCAGAGATCTGTGGGACAGTAACGCTGACTTCTGCGCTGGAATTTTGTTGTATCTGTCCAGAGATCAGCAGTTTTAAGACACAGAGCCAGAAGAGCTTGAAGATTTGCTGGAATATGCTGGAACGGTTCGAATCTTTTCTGGGTTTGTTGACGTCTCTTTCGAAAGGGGTGTCCCTTCCTTTCCGATTCAATTCCAATGAGTGAACTTCAAAACTTTAGAATGAGCCTGGAGTTAACACAGAAACAACTGTTAGCAGTAGCTAGCTGCCTCGAGTGATTGCGGATTGCCGAACTCAGGGGCGCCGGGAAAGGGGGAGCCACGTCACCGGAGTCTCCTGGAAAGCCGGACGGTGCTGTGACGGAGAGCCGTGCATGCTGGCGGTGGGGGACTGCAGGGTGTTGATTCAATCCTTACGGCCTTTTGCAGATCTCAGGGGTTTGCTAGGCTGGATCTCAGGGTGCAAAATGCTCAGAGCAAAGAGTCATGGTCATGGCAACTTGACTTCTATGGTGATGCCACTTACGTCCCTGAGTCAACCTTTCAGGGACCAATGTATATAAAGTAGATTAAATGAGTGTCAACTTCTATGCCTCTTTTTCATTCTTTCTGTAATTTGTTTGAGTTTCTTGGAACGAGAGGGTGCGGCATGGGCTCTTACACACACGCGCACACATATCCAACATGTCTATTAATATATAGATACATAGACATAGATACACATAGATACATGCCTATGCTCACAGGTGCACGCAGATACTTACAGATCCACATGGATAGATACATACAAAGATAGATGGAAAGATGCAGTAGATAGAGATGCGAATAGATGGAAGGACGTGCGAACAGGCAGACATATAAGTACAGACAGAAGAGGCAGACAGACAGACGGATGGATGGGCAGCTAAGACAGACAGACAGACAGGCAGGTAGGCAGGCAGGCAGGCAGGCAGACACAGGCCGAGACTGTGCAACAGAAACAGACAGAGAGACAGAGAGACAGACAGACACAGACACACAGAGATGAACATACAGATACAGATGGATGTAGATAGATACGGTAGATACGGATAGATACAGACGACAAACACAGATGCAGGCAGATGCAGACAGAAAGGGACAGATACAGGCAGATACGGACATATACAGACACATACAAGCACGCCCTGGATTGTGGATCCGATGTAGCGAGCAAGGAAACAGCATCTCCAAAGGCTTCTGCAACATGGTCCAACCCCTTGTCTAAGTGACACTCCAGCTGGAAGGGCGACCAAGACCTGCAGGAAGGTTCACCGAATCCAAGATCTTTCATCCAGGATCCTATCCAATTCTATCCATCCGAATCCATGCCAGGGGTGGTTTCAAAGTTTGCAGGAGCTGTCGCCCTCCGGCCGTAGACGATCTGACTCCTTTGCAGAGGCAGAGCATGGCGCCTCTATGGGACAAGCCTGGGGACTGTGAAAGACTGTTAAATAATGGTAGAGTAGAACCCCTTCAGTGACATTAGGGTTCTGAGCAAGCAACTCCGTACGCATTGGTCACGCGTCCAGCAACCAGACTTTGTTCGATTGCTTGCCGTTGTTTATATAATGTTTTGTGATTATATGAGTGTGTCTGAAAATGGGTAACACCCCAGGGAACAAACCCCAGGGAATGGCATTTTAGTGAGAAACATGATGATTCACCACCGGATGCAGGAGTACCCTATTTTCAGACAACCCCATAGACTTGATTTCACTGCAGCACAAGAAAAAATCACCCGGGTCGCGCGCAGGAATTTGCAGCCACGGGTAGCTCGAGCTTCAAAGCACAGGTTCTGCAGCTGATCTCTTCTGGGCGATTCACTGGATTCTTCTTATTCCTCACCATGCAACTTGGATTTACCAAGGGGCCATCTTGGGCCATCTTGGGCCATCTTGGGCCATCTTGGGCCAAGGTGCTAAGCTCGAGCGTCTCGGACAGTCTCAGATGCCTTTTTTGGCGATGAAATCAGTCGGAGAGAGGTCGGAGAGGTCGGAGTCCTTAGGCCAGGTTGAAAAGAGCCCCTGGAAGTGCAGAGGTGTGGTGAGTTGTGGTGGATCTTCTCAATGACCACCTTCCAGGCGCAAACCACTCTGAAGGACTTGATGTGAAAAGTGCTCACTTCTACTAGGATTCATCAGGACAGTACCTTACTCACTCAAGTAAGGGTCTTTTTGTTTGTGACTCAGCGGGGGGAGGCAAGCGATGGTAGTATCATACGCAATGGCGCTATGATGATATTCTGGTCGCTTCGCGACGACAATCGCCCGCACCGGAGTGTTAGCTACGGAGTTCCAATAAATAAAACCATATGTTCTATGTTGGGCCTTTGTAGGGCGCATAGGAGTATGTTGGGTCCATGTTGGCTCTATGTTGGGCTGGGCCCATGTTCAGCCATGTTGGGCCGATGTCGGGCCTAGTTGGGCCTATGTTGAGGCACGTTGGGCAATTTTGGGCCCATGTTGGGCTTATGTTGAGGCATGCTGGGCCATTTTGGGCCTATGTTGAGCCTATGTTGGGCCCATGTTGGGCCATGTTGAGCCCAAATTTGGCAACTTAGCCGATTTAAGGTCCCTAAAAGAAACCATGGAAAAACACAGGATTCTAGAGCAATAAAGGGGGCAATTGCTCCCGGATCATGCGTGCCAACAAAAAAAAACCCTCCGCACCGAAGGTGCAGGCGGCGTGTGAACGAGTTGATATTTCAGCTAAGAGCCACGTGATGCTGACGCCTTGAAGATCTCGAGGACTTCAATCATCCAGTCCCAAACCATCCCACCACTATATATTCCATGACCAGGTTGCTTCGTTGGGGGGATGGCCCTGTGCTTTCTTCCCAAGGTATAGTTTCTATGCTCCAGATGTAGATGTCATTTTTGGCGACAAGCAATCTGAAGTCGTGTTCCTTGGTGAAAGTCAGAAGCCTGTGCACAAATCCGACCAAAAACCAACATGCTTGTCATTTTGGTGCCGTTGTTGTGCCTGAGCCCATTTTACTTGCATGGCATTTTCTTTTGATTGGAACGCAGCAACATCCGAACAGCAACCACGCAACTGAAGCGAAAGTTCCAACTCCAACACCTTGAGAATCCTTCAAACATCTTCAATCACCAAGAGTAGTAGTGACTGTTGCAAAGCTTCTGGAGACCAGCTGGCTATTGAAATTGGCACCAGCTCACCAGCTTTGACCTACTTTTCCAAGCATTCCAACATCGTTTTTTAAAGCATTTTTAAACCTATCCATGGAACCTTTGGACCTGTCCCGGGAAAGTTTCGAAATCGTCCAGAACCCTGACATGGAGCTTAGGTTTCATACCTTTGGGGAAACCCTTCCAATCTTTAAGAGCCATTGAGTGAAACCTGAAACCTCTACTTGGAAACTATTGGATTTGAACTCGGAACTCCAACTTGAACCCGCTTCCAAGCCTTCCAAACCAGACTCCTGAGCTTTGTGTACGGCCCACCCTTTTTGGGGTTAGACTTTTTAAGAGTCTGAGGATCAGTGTGTCCATGACGCTCACGTTGGCTTTCTTTCTGCTGGAGCTGTTGCTGAACAGTCTGGCGAAGCCGCAGTATATTTGCCGCTTCTCCTTTTGGTTAGACCTGGCCGCCTCGCCACTCGGCTGAACGCGGGCTGAACGACTGAACGACAGCTTGAAGAGATCACGGTGTGGATGGCTGTAAGAAACGACTTCTGTAAGTTCCGCTTGTGACTTTCCTAGTGGCATGTTCCCAAACGGATCCAGCAAGAAAACCAGGGGCTGTTGGTTTTTCAGTGTGGGAGGCTGTCGCTGTTGCCAGAGACATGGTTCTGGAAACAGATCTTGAGTTCCAACTTCATCGCCAGCAACGATGAAAGCGTTACCCGCTTCTTGTACCTTGGCACGGACCACCAGAAGTTGTGGTCTTTGATAGCAGGGATGATTGTAGTGAGCAAATGAGGCAATGTTTTGGCATACCGATTTTCCCTCCATTTATGTGGAGCATCCAAAAGAATCTTGCATTGTCGGATATGGTAAATGACCGTAAATGTTTAAGCAATCAACACTCTTCGATCTCTTCGCGCTTTTTAGACGAGTCAAACTTTGCACAGTGGATTCGTGCAACTGACACCAAACGGCCTGGGCCAGACAAACTCTGAGAGTCCTCAAAATGGGTCAAGTTGGAAAAATGGAGCCAGCCGATGAACCCAATTGCCAATAGGTCCACAAACTGCAGTGAGGCTTACAGGACCCTGTGGATTCCAGCCACACATGAGAATGCTCCAGGAATGTGTTGACACATGCAGTCTAAGGACCCAAAAAACCTGTTGGTTGACAGTGAAGCAGGGGGTGACACCACCAGCCACTATGTCACTACGGCATTGCAAATCGCTGCCAACCAACTAGCAGAATCGATCAACAAAATCTTGGGTCTATTGCCACATATTGCCACTTTTGCATATCATATACCTTCTTTTTCAACCGAACTCACATGGGTCTTTCTGAAAATGATGGGTTACCCACAGATTTGATGTTTACTGTCATTATCAGCATTTTCCGTATTCATTCCGTGTGAACATGGCCATTTGGGTATGATTTTCAGACACACCATGGGGGGAGTCTTCCCGGTCTTCAATCCTAGGATGTTGGCCGCGCGTTCCTCCCGTGTCTCGCGCCTGCAGCGTCTGACACGTCTGATGCGGATCGCCGCATTGTTGCCGCGCATCACTGGCTTGCTCCAGCGAGGGAATCGGCAGCTCGGTGGCGTACCAATGAGGCCAAAAAGGACTGAAAGCAAGGTTGGGTGAAACATGGTGAGACTGGAATTTTTTTTGCTAAGATGGGTCAGTATTTTCTGCTGGAACGCACGAGTTGACTCAATCTCTGTGACGGGTCGAAGATGGTATCGCGGCGCATGGCACCCCGAGGCAGTTGGATGCTGACTCCCGGACTTTGTTAGACAAGAAATTGCATCGCGTCTTTGCATTTCTTGACCAGGCCGGGCGGCAATACATCGAAACGTCAATGCAGAAACGTCATTAGCCACGAAATGCTTTTCTGCCACGACATGGTTCTGTGATGTTCTGGGTGTAGCCATGAAAAATGGCTTAGAATTGAAAGGATTCACTCCTAGCCAGGAAAAGCTCATGCAAATTATCACGAAAATGGGCAGTTGAGACTTCAAAAAGAGAGGAGCAGGTAAAGATTTCAAGGCGAGCGCAATGAATTTTTATATAATTGATATTGAGAAAATAACAACGGAACAAAGTACAATGAAGAGAATGCGAGCATTTTGATTGGAAAGGGATTGATGGTTGATTAAGAAGGTGAGCAAGAGGCACAATTCTGGGTAAAGATTTTTTTTTGCAAGGGTCAAAGGTGTGGGGAATGGAAGGGGATTGAGGAAAGAGGCCGAGAATTTGGAAACATTGAGGGAAAGGAGTGAAAAAAGCAGGGAAAAGATTTGAAAAGGAATTGAAAATTCGGAACCGAATGGTGAAGTGAGGCTATGTCGATGTGTGTACTAGGTAGCGTAGAAGAAGAGAAAACACTTTACGGGTTAGATTTTCGTGGGATTTGTTCGTGGCCAAAGAGCTTGCCAGCTGCAATGCCCGCAGAATCTCCGTTGCTGAGACTGTCAAACATGTCACACCAGAAATCTCTGCATTGGCTCGTGTCGCACCGGGCGCAATGGGCCCAGGACTATGATGGAAAGATCTCCACCCAAGCGCTGAGCGCTGTGCTTGCGAGATTTGACACAGCTACCAGGCGCGGAGGCGCCCAGGCCATCCCTGGCCATCCCAGGCCATCCCTGGTCGCCAGGAAATCTTCGAACTCGCGCAGGAAGATCACCAATCTCTCCTTTTTTTCCAACAAGACTTCAATGAGGCTGGTGTTTTGGTGGTTTTGTGTGCCTTGTTGGTGAGTGGCATCACGGCACGAGAATTCCATAGAATCCCATTGTTTCCATTCTGAACAGGGCTGGAAACTGAGAAGTTCCTGAACTCTTGATGTTGGATTTGATATCTAAGTAGTAGTTCCACCCAGTTCGACATTGTGGTTTCAACTCTCACAGCTTTGACAGCTGCAGTGGATGAATGGCCTTCTGACCATACCCACCGCCTCCTCCAACCTATCAAATCATCTGCGCGGGGTGTTTTTCCGAGCTTGCTTTGCCTTGTGGTGCTTTTATGCACAATGCACAATGGGAAGGAGATACTTTGACAAATTTGGATGAATTTTGGCCAGGAGCAACACGCCAGAACTGCAGGAACAACAGGACCAACAGGACCAGCAGGACCAACAGGACCAGGAGCAGGAGCGATTTGAACATAGGATCTCGGTGTCTGGGTGAGGAATGGAAGAGTTGCAGCTTTCATCGGCTTTCATCCTCACAAAATACCAACTGCATTTAAGGATGCTGGAGAAATTGGTCATCAAACAGCAAAGTGACTAAGTGGAACACTCCTCGAGTCTTTGAGGCTTCAGGTTGTTGGTCTTGAACCAGAACATCCTTGTCCCTAACCGTGTTCTCCTCCTCGATTGCTGTTGCATTACCCTTCTTCTCCTTGAAGGTCTGAAAAAAAACTAGGCATTTTTGAGCGTTTGCCAGCATTAGATTCTTGACGAAACTTTGTGACTGCAAATAGAAGTTGCCTTTCGGAGGGCCGGTGGGAAAACTTGTGGTGAGGCCAATGGACGGAGTTCGAACCTGACATTTTAGGATTTCCAAAGAACCAACCTGTCATGAGTTGTAGATTTTGCTACTAGTCTATGGTACTATGGTGCGTCCTCCACATTGGCTTCCAAGCACGAGCTTCAGGAGAATCCGAATCAGACTGCGACAAAGTCAAGACAGGCGGCCTGGGTGAAATGTACTGAGAACGGGAACCCGGTATGGTCCTGATATGATGATATGGATTCATATGGATTGATATGGATTGATATGGTCAAAACATCAGGGTGGCCGAATGTGGTGAAGGTCCAGGGTAGACTGGCACTGATCCCAGGGCTCGGAAGTCTCCTTCAACGCCAAACAGATCCGCTTCGAGGTGAGGATAGTGAAAGAATGAATAGAGGGGAAATGAGGGGAAGCAGTTTTGTTGCAATGTCGTTCAAGGTGGTCAACAGTTCAGCAGTTTTGAGCACCTGCCTCGTGATCTTTGGACATCTTTGGACATGGTTTCAGATTGTTTCAGGCCAATGAGGTTGAGGAAGTGGATGTGTCGCCAACGGCCTCAGAATTTTCTATTGGTGTTCCGATTCCGTCTGCAAAGGACCGTTTGCTCTGCAGGTTCTGCAGGCTTCCGAGCTCTGAACAAGCCGTTACATGGAACATCTGAATTGTGCCCCTGCGCTCAGTGCACCAGGAGGAGGACGAGGAGGTCAAGAAGGAGGACTTTAAAAAGATGAAAACGGAGGCGAATGGGGACCTGTCACTGAGTGATGATCCTCCAGCTGTTAGAGAGATGTGATGGGTCAGATGAGTCATGTGTTTGGCATCGGAAAAACTGGGGAACCATGGGAATAGATCAAGAATGATTCGGAATGACCATGAGAGCCATTGGATACTGGAGGACAGCGAAAGTGGTCTAAGTGAGGAGCGGTTCTTGTGGGCCGAGTTGACGGAAATTTGAGAGGCAAAAGCCTCCAATGATTCTTACACCCAAGTCTGGCGGATTTACATCCCAGGAACAAGTGAAATGCATCCGAATCCCAAAAAATGCCATATTTGGGACTTCAGTTTCATGTGTGTGTGTGTGTGTGTGGGTGTTGTAGTACTACTGTGGTTATTAATTATTATCATCAATATTACTCTTATAACTACAATACATGTAACATGCATAAATAAATACATCNCTACTGTGGTTATTAATTATTATCATCAATATTACTCTTATAACTACAATACATGTAACATGCATAAATAAATACATCATAATATATATATATATATATATATTATATGTAAGTATACATATATACACGGATAAAACAGATGTAGGATTCGAATGACTTCGGCAAGCAGTTTGACATCAGGACC
>BGPT01000101.1:631001-647542 GCA_003297045.1 Symbiodinium sp. clade C Y103
TGTTTGACCTGTTCGACCTGTTTGACCTGTTTGACCTGTTTGACCTGTTTGACCTGTTTGACCTGTTTGACCTGTTTGACCTGTTTGACCTGTTCGACCTGTTCGACCTGTTCGACCTGTTCGACCTGTTTGACCTGTTTGACCTGTTTGACCTGTTTGACCTGTTTGACCTGTTTGATCTATTTGATCTCTGATCTTGACAGTCTTGGAGTTTGTAGAACTTTGTAGACTTGTCCAACAGTCCTCGCCTTCTCAATGATGCTAGAACTCTTCTTTTCAGCTACCCATAGATTTGCTTTACAAAGGATGCGACACGTAGCTGATTTTTTTCTGAGCACGGACGAAGAAACTTCATCACCAAAATCTGCCTGCTCATATGGTTATCCCAAGTGGAAGAGCCAGTCCCAGACTGCAAACAAGTTGGCATGTCCGGCAAACAATAGCATCTTAAATTTGTGAAGTCGCTTGAACCTGTCTGATCGCAAGCACCTTCCGTCTTGGAGATCTAGTGAATCCAGCCCTTCTTGTCACCCTGCATTGAACTTGGAGCTACTTGGAGCTACTTGGAGCTAAGGATCGAGATGGGTCGCATAAAAGTACTAAGTCCTCGGTGGCATCATGGATGAGCGAGCCTGGATGTGAAGCTGTGTGAAGCTGTGAGAAGTTGAGGGTGCTGTCGGTGTGATACCTCGCAACGGATTAGACAGCGGATTAGATATGATTAGATGATTCGATGACTAGAATAGCTGAATAATGCTGAATAGTATCCTATGGATCGCTAGTTTTGGGGGTCTTCACTATGTTGCGACATTTCAAACATGCTGCCCTGAAATCGGGTCTGGAGCTGAGAAGCCACAAGATCCCGTGTCGATCCCGTGTCTTTGTTCCATTCCTTCCATTCCTTTCCTTTACCAACTTAGGAGGCTCGTGGAGTGACCTTCGAAGAGTTTCGGGAACAGGCTAGAATCGCAGATTTTTGGCAGCTCAGGGAAGGAGGTCATAATATTTAATAAACAATTGTAAGTAAGAATGGTTTAGAATTGTAGTGCTACTGTATAAAGATAAGTTCTGTTGATATTCCATAGCGTTCGGGATTGGGGTCCGCTAAACGTTTTTCGTACCGATACACCGATACACCGATTGCCGTGCGCGCACCGATACACCGATACACCGAATGCCNCATAGCGTTCGGGATTGGGGTCCGCTAAACGTTTTTCGTACCGATACACCGATACACCGATTGCCGTGCGCGCACCGATACACCGATACACCGAATGCCGTTTATTTAGCGTTTGAGCTTGGTTTAGGGTTTGCTTAGGGTTTGTTTAGGCTTTGTTTAGGGTTGGTTTAGGGTTTGTTTAGGGTTAGTTTAGGGTTTATTTAGGGTTGGTTATAAGGCACCGTGCGCAATCGCGTATCGATCGGCGTAACGGCGTATCGGCGTAAACACAGCGTTCGGCGTATCGGCGTATCGGCGTAAACACAGCGATCAGCGTATCGGCGTATCGGCGTATTTACAGTTACGGACCCCAATCCCGAACACGCTGNACAGCGTTCGGCGTATCGGCGTATCGGCGTAAACACAGCGATCAGCGTATCGGCGTATCGGCGTATTTACAGTTACGGACCCCAATCCCGAACACGCTGATATTTTGTACATTTTGTTTACATTTGTTTGTTCAATTTTGTCACTTTGTTAGTTTTTTCTTCGGTTCTTGGTTCGTCCAGGTTTGGCTCATCAGGGCAGTGCCCGTGTGGCAGGAGCCTGATGAAACACGCCGCGAGCTGAGCCGAGCCAAACGGGAAACGGCTCACACGGAATGGATCACATATTCAATATATAAATTACATTTCGGAGTTCTTAGAATATCTTAGAATTGAAATATTGAAATCATAATAGCCATGATGGAAGTGTTTGGTTTAAGCGTACTATCATATTTATGGACAATGCGAATCAGGAAGAAAAGACCCACAGCCGACCATAAAAAAAATCAAGAACAACAAGTCCTAATAGCTATGGAAATGAATCTTCGAAGAACTTGGATGCAACCTACACAACATGCTTTTCTCGTTTTGGAACGCACATGCAGCCTGCAAGTATTTGGCATGCTGTTTGCCGTAGGGGTGTGTATTCACAGCAGTTGAAACGAGATAGAAATCGCATTGAACCAACCTGCTGAGCCGGACATCTCATGGAGGGGCTTTTCAAATTTCTATGTGGTTTGTTTCCACTGCTATCGACATTCAGGTGGTGGCTGAACCGAAACAGATTCCAAGTTTTGCCGATCGACTCCGAGGCATTACCAGCTTGGCAAAGCACCATGGTCGATGCACTTTGCACCCTGGGTGCTTTCCATCCCGTTTTGTTCCCTCCAAACAGCGTCGAGGACTCAGCAAAACTCAGGATCCGAAGAAACCATTGATATATAACACAGTCAGTCAGATAATGACAGGATGGCATTGGTATCCCAATCAATCCTTGGTGGTTCCACCCTTGTTTTTGCTCAAAAGATTGGCTGTTCTTTCTGGATTTTTCAAGGGTCAGAGTCCCTCAAAACCATGGATGTCGTTTGCAGCAGGTTCGCCTCAATGCGTACAAGCCGGGACAAGGCAGGGCCCAATCTTTTGCGGAATCCGGGCATGTGACTAGGGATGATATCAATGATCTGATCTGATGTTTGGTCAGATTTGGATCGCAGTGCCTTCTGCCAGGTATTCATCCACATTTGGATGGCCCCGTATATTTTCCGAGGGTCCGGGATTCAGCGAGTTGACGCTGCTTATCATAGCCCTTCCTTGCGAACTCCCACACCTAAGTATCCAATTGACACGGTTTGATGGGGCGGTTCCATTCTTCAATGAACCATGGCAGTACCGGCGGTTTCATGATTTTCATGGTCAAAGTTTTCCGAAATCGAAAGATCTTGGCCAACTCGCGTGGCACGGAGTCCCGAGGCTGCGATTGTGAGCCTCGGTTCCCATTGCATTTTTGATCTCTACCCACGTGGTGGCCTCAGGGCCGTGATGGTGACTAGATACTGACTAGATGTCATTTGAAGAGTTGGACTATGCTGTGGCGGCCATAACAGACATATTACATATCGCATACAATATTGTATAGTATAGTACCATAGAATACAAGGAAAATAACAGTTTTTTAATATCATGGAATAGAACAGAATAGAACAGTAGATTATTTAGATAGTTTCCCAACATATGTTCAGCTTTTGTGCATTGGTGACATGGAACACTCTGGTCTAGGCACCGGTGACGACGAAAAGCAAGGCTTTACCTGGGATAGAGACAAGGAGGCTCGGGCGCTGACTGAATCTGTTTCAATCCGATTGGATGACAATTGTGGATCGCAGGTACCAGCTGCTCCAGAGATGCCTCCAGGAACAAAGTGTGGTCCTCAAGTGAACGTCAGCCACTTGAGTGTGTGGATCAATGATATTCAATATCAATATCATCAATGTCCAAGTTTGAGAAGCTACATAAGGGCCACACAGATATATTTTTTAGGTGCCAACACGATCCAATGTCTTGATGAAGTGGGCTGATGTAACCAAGGCCCCAACTGAGTCTCCTTTTAGAGCCTGGCAGCCTGTCCCGACCTCGGTTGCTTCCATTGCTTGACCTTCTGGTAGCTGCAGGTGCTTCTCCAGGTGTTTGAACTTTCCAACACAATGAACCCAAGTTTTCCCTCCAAATTTCCTACACATTTGACAACTTCCCGATGTTTCATGGTCTTCCCCATAGTTTTTCCATACGTGTTCCATGCATGTCCCATTCTTTGCCGAATTTGTCCAACCTTTTCCCATCCCCCCCCTGCCATCCCTGCAGCCCAGGTTGATTTTGTCCGGGGACGCCTTCACCCACCACAGGCACGGCATCAAGGCTTCCGAGGAGGACGAAATCACCCCGCAGGCCGCCGGTGGTTGAACCACCAAAAATCCTCGGGAAATGATGGACAAATATGGGGAACCCCCTCTAAAATTGCAATTGTTTAAAATTGTGTGTGGCGAAAATGCTGGTGTATGATGATTAAAACATAATTTGGGAATATGATGGGATGTGAAGCAATGTGGAGTTGGTGATGGTTTGCAACAGTTTGTAAGAGAAGATGTCACTATCGATGTCGGAGGGTGGGCTAGCCATTAGCGGAAGGGATCGTGGGTTTGAAAAGCCTCTTCGCTGTTTAGAGAATATGATGAATGGATTCGCCATTAGCCATCATCATATTGTTCATACAGGTATAGTCATTGGCGGATATCAAAATTATCAAAGGCCTACATCATTATTGCATTGTTTCCATAAGTACAGCTTTTGTGGTTGGTCAATATCAACCCCCCCAAACATACTCAATATCATGTTGGCCTTTCCATGCATCATTCCCCACAGGTGAAGAATGCGAAAGATATTGGCCTCTCTGTGGGCGACTCATTGAGGTGGATCGGTGGATCCTGGAGCCGGTTGTTGTTGTTTTTATTTTTGCTAAGTTGTACGTTGAACATAGTTTAGTGCTGTATTGTGGTTATGAATGTGATAACTTATAGCTTATAACATGTATGATGGTACAGGAAAAACAAGATGTTTTTCACGGTTCAAATGGGGAAACTTTCACGTGCTTGGCAAGAATTTCACGTCTTCGGAGTGGAAAAACCTCCTTAGTTTCCACAAGAAGTTTTTCATGTTTCACTTCTGAATCGGGAGTTTCGACTGCTTGCTGACTGCTAAGATCTGTACCTGTTAAGATCTTTTAAGGTGTACTGTGGTCCCAAGAACCGTGGCGAATCCACAGGCGCGGACGCCGGGTCTCTTTGACTATTCGGCACTTGCTGCCGCGTTGCAACTGTCCCTTGGACGGGCGTCGTCGGCGTCATGGCAAGGGACGGGTCAGTATGGATCAAAAGTCATCACCTAAAACCCTAAAGAAAATCTGCAGATAGTTGATCACACATTCATGGCATTTAATTGCCCGATACATCCAGATGTGTGCAAATGTAGATATCTACATATATACAGTTTTCGCCAACATATGCCAGTATAATACTGTATTGCTTGTGTTATTTTTTCGGATGTTGAGGGTAGAAGCATTTTAACATGGGCTTCATGGATCAGCAAACTGAGGCAGTCCCGTCTTCTAATCGAGAGCGGTGGCAAAAGAAGTGTCCTTGAGACATAGACTTGACATAGACTTGCATTGCTATTGACCTTGAGGTTTACAGTCTCAATAGCAATACAACAATGGTCCAATGGAGAACATTTCATGTGTAACCTTGACAATTTGTCACTTGAAAGCAGAGTTGCAACACAGAGATACCTGTCGTGTCGGCTCAAGTCTAATTCATGCACGAATTCACCGACATGACTGAGAACTGGAAGGCTGGAAGGGCCGGAAGATACAACAGTCGTTATCAAATCCCCCTAGTTTGAGTCTCAGGAGGACCAAACCATTGATGGTTTTGGGAAGCATGATTTTGAAAGAAACACCATAGCTGCTAGCAAATCCGCATGTCTGTTCATAGAAACTTTGGACCTTGATTGTTACTTATTTGTCTCATTGATTGCCATGAAACGAATACCCAAATAGGAAGCGCGTCCACTAGCAATTGGAGTGAACACACTAATATAGACATCCCATGATCCTCTATTTCATGAATCACGTCACCATCATCGGCTATTGACTGTGCCATTCAGTTCAATTCATTGCCACTGCAAATGGCAATCTCCGTAGGTGAACCATGTCTGTGATATCCTTATGGTACATTCCAGTATATATTCTACAATAGTTCGTATGAATATCACACCATTATCAGCAATTCATATAATCTCTTCCCCCTAACAACTCTGGGTTAGTCTTGGATCTAATCATTCTTGGGGGCCCATATAGGTGGTATTTGATTTTTGGGTGATGGTCATCCCACCTTCGTTGATCAGGAGAATGTGGCCCCCGGGGCTCCTCGCCGGCCCTTGCGGGAGCTTCAGCTACAGGCGTCAGAAAACGGGCTGAGTAGAGAGGAGCAGGTGGAAAGACCACGGAAAACCTGCAAGTGCTGCTACTGGTACAGAACGATATGATTGTGCTAATGATAGTGATTTATGACTATGATTGTGATATGTGCGTCAATGACTTGGTGTAGTACTTTATGTGGATCGGCTAATGTTTTGTTTCATGCGTTTTGCCATGCATGTAGCTGAGGGTTCCTGAAAGCATGCGTGACATTCGGGTAGTCTTACCATCAGCTACACATGTGTATGTATGTATGTATGTATGTATGTACGTACGTACGTACGCACGTACGTACGTATGTATGTATGTATGTATGTCTCATGCATGCATGCATGCATGCATGCATGTATGTATGTGTGTGTGTGTGTCTGTATGGATGGATGGATGGATGGATGTCTCATGCATGCATGCATGTAATGTAATGTAATGTAATGTTATGTTATGTTATGTTATGTTATGTTATGTTATGTTATGTATGTATGTATGTATGTAATTAATGTATGTATGTAATTAATGTATGTATGTAATTAATGTATGTATGTAATTAATGTATGTATGTAATTAATGTATGTATGTAATTAATGTATGTATGTAATTAATGTATGTATGTAATTGATGTATGTATGTATGTATGTATGTGTGTGTGTTTGTATGTATGTATGTATGTATGTATGTATGTATGTATGTATGTATGTATGTATGTATGTATGTATGTGTGTGTGTTTGTATGTATGTATGTATGTATGTCTGTCTTTCTGTCTGTCGGTCTGTCTGTGTGTGTGTGTCTGTATGTATGGATGGATAGATAGAAAGATAGATAGCTATGTGATTTCTATGCCAAAGATTGGTTCCATTGTTCGATGCCAACATATTCAGAGGTGATTTCCTTCGAAGCAAAACACGTGGCTATCCCTGGGTCTTCTCTTTTCTGCAGTTGTTTTCCATTCCTTGCTGTTTCTTCGAAACGAATATCCAATGTATAGAAATCCCAGGTGCATTTCCATGAGTTGTACCCTAGGCTTACACTGACAACCTCACTGGGCTATCGTTTGAGGCCCCCGGGGAGATCTCCTTGGAAACGGAAAGTTTGAAGCGAAAGAGTCGCTGGGCTGCGGATATCGAGTTTCGCCTCACACTCTTTGAGCAGGAACCAGCAGATCAATGGGATGATGCACAGGTGGGGTCCATGGCAATATTGATATGATTTGATACGTTTGCATACTTTTGAGAGGTGATTTCACCGTAAAAGAAGGATATTAGAAGATATCATCTGGTAAAAAATGAGGTTGGTTTCGGATGAAAGGTGGTGGAGGTGATGAGTCACCAGCAAGAATGAGACATGTGACCATTGCAAAAAGGTGAGAACATGACCAATGAGTCAATGTTGGGAATGCATCCCAGGCAGTTCTGAGGGATTCATCAAAATGACACCAACACAGACTTGGAAAAGCATGAAAAGATGGATCTGATGACCTGATTGGTGTCATTGTGGAACTTGTTTTTCTGTTTTTTGTTAAACTTGATTTTCAACCTGACTGGCAGGTGGATGTGACTTCAGATGAAGCCCCAGAGACGAGGTTGGAACGGTTGGAAACACCGGAAAAACAAGACATCTCTGAAGTGGTTCCACCAGTCTCTGTCCCATGGACATGGGACTTGGAAGTTCCAGTGGTTCCACCTTCGTTTCCTCACGATCAGTTGGATCAACGCTCAAAGCTTCAAGGTGGACATTTCCATGACTTGCACACCACCTTGGAGCCGGATGGGCCAGATGGCGATGCCAATGGAGGGATTTCGGATGAATGGCCTACCCCACCAGACAGCCCCCTACCGGGCCTACCAAAATTAGCAAAGGAGTCACCAATGGAGGATCCTGGTGATGGTGACCATGGTGACCATGATGACTACGGCAGTCCTGAGGTGTTCAGCTTTGCTAAATCCAAAGATGGTGCCATGGAAGCTATCGAAACGAGCCCTATCTGCAGTCCCATTGAAGTCATCGAAGCCGGTGTTCGAAGTGAAGAAAGTGTGGATCACAGGGATCACTTCGATGTAGATACCATCGACACCTGTTTGGATACGACCTTTGATAGTGAAGCACAGAGTCTGTTGATGATGATGTGTTCCCAAGTCACCAAGAAGCAACGCCTGAAGGATTCGCCAGTGCTCCCTGAAAGATTCGGAGCTTGTGACAAGGTGAAACCATGGAAACCTTCAGTGAAACTCTCCGCTTCGGTGAAACAACCGGTCAAAGAGGTCAAGCAGGTCCTAGTTCCTTCGGCTGGTGCTTCCCCTGAGAGTTACGCCATGTCGACGTCGGCATCCACATCTTCAGCTTCCAGATTGAGGTCTAGGACGTTGGAACCGTTGCCATCGTGGAACTTTGATACTCTGAGAGGTGCCGAAAAGCACCTTTTGGGTCTTGTGAATTCGAAGGATGTTTGAGGTATGACACTGACACTTAGATTTTAGGTGTGCAATGGTATAAATATGCAAAAAAAATCAACAGCTACAGGTAAATACGGCACTGAGGTATAAAGGCTGAGGTCTGTTGAAGACTCTAAAGATTTGAAGGATCGCAGTGATGGATGTTCCTGGTCTCTTGGCAGGTTATTTCAACACCTTTCAGCGCTCCAAGATGCGTCAGCAGCAGCGGCAGCAACGACTTCAGCAACTCAACGAGGCCGAGATCCGCTCCCTTCGGACGCCACGGACGGTGAGATCCGATCGGTCCCCGTCCCCGTCCCCGAGATCAATCGTTGAACGGCAACAGGTGACACAGGCGACACGGGTGACACTGGACAGAGAGAGATCGGCTGACCGAGCAACATGTCACGTGTGTGTCACTTCCCGTCCAAGCCGTCCAAGTCGTTCAAGCCGTTCGGCTTCGTTGAGTGTTCCAAGTGTTGGTGCTCCAGGACCGATGCAAGTGCACTGTCGTGGTGAACTTTGGATGGAACACCGGAAGAAACGGCAATATCTTCGAAGAGAAGAAGCCAGGAAGGAAGAATTGAAAGAATGCACCTTCAAACCCCAACTGTCGAGCACTTCGAGCACTCCTCGGAGTACTCCATGTGGACGTGTTCTTTCTTCATCTTTTTCATGTCCCAAAATCTCACAGCTCACGCCACGTCATGAGCATCATGAGCATCAGCATGAGCGTCATGTGGAGCTCTACGATCGCCAGATGCAATGGCGACAGAGGCTGGACGAAAAATGGGATGAAGCGCGGCAGCGGAAACAGCTGGCAGAGCTGCAGCAGCTGCAGCAGATGCAGCTGGCACGACCGGCACGACCGCTGGCACCGGTCGCGCCGCTGCAGCTTGCGCAGCTCGGGCAGCTCCACCAGCTGCGCTCCCCCCGGACGCCTCAGGAGGTGGACGACGCCTTCGAACGGTTCCATCAGCGAAGTCGCCAATGGCAACAGACCTGTCAGGCCAAGCAGGCCAAGTGTCAGGCCAAGGCTCTCCGAGTCGCTCAGAAGGCTCAGAAGGCCTCGGCTCAGAAAAGCACGGAGTTGACCGAGTTGGAGAAGTCTGAGAAGTTACAATGCAGGCAGAGAAGTTACACAAAGGACACTGGGCTTCATACTTTCACTGCTTTGTACTTTCAGTGTGGTTCGGTTTGTTTTGTCCAATCATTTTCCTACCCCGTTTCGGAACATGATCCCGGATCATCCCAATTGCCATTCCTCTCAGAGTTGGTTCAACCAGGATGTAACAAAAGCCGGCAAAAGAAGAGCCTCCAGAGATGCAAAGGAATTAAAAACATGTCGAGTATCTTGGCTGTGAGTCTGCCATATGTTGGCAGGTTCAGTTGTGTGAAAAGCTGGCTGGTGTTCTAGAGGGACGCCAGTGAGCCCTAGTGTTGATCAACTGTTCAACGCACATGTTTGATGAACACTGGTGGACAACCCACCAACAAAACATCAAGAAAAATGGAGAAACGCGGGAAGGGAAGTGATTCCAAGGCACCTCCGATGCATGAAACTGCCTGTGTCCCTGGGTTTCTGAGGCACGTTCAGAAGAGCCGAAGTGCCGAGACACGCCAAGGTCCGACTTTTCAAAGTCATTGAGATTTGGATCGTCTTTGTGGGTTTGCAGCAGTTTGCACTGCCAAGGTTCATATTATTTTGGCAGTACTCAGTCGTACTGTAGTAATTGTACACCCAAAGTCGTATCCCTGATACCTTCATCAGCAGATCACCGTGGCGCCCCTCGTTCAACGTCTTTCATCTTGGTTCAACCGAGTTCAACCAGGTCCAAAGCTGAAAGGCACGAAGTTCATCGACATTTGCAGGACCATGTGTCAAAAGATGTCAGCAGAAAGGATTTGCATCTGATGAAGCCAATGTTTGATCGTATCATATCGTATCTCAAGAAATATCAAGTTAGATGATCAAACTGATTGATGTTGATGGTTCCTAGATTTTTCTGGATTGTCCTAAGTGTTTTTGTGAATGTTACCTCATTGTGCTCTCATTCCGCTTGTGCATTGCTGCAGACCTTACGGCGTGCTCTTTTCGACTCCAAGTTGCCGCCTCGGTGATTTTGCCACGGTTTGGTGTGAACATTGGAATCCTTCCCAGAAAAATATATGAGTCACCACTCTGAAAATAGTGGTCAATACTTTTTGAAAAGGGTATTGATAAAACACATTGATCGAAAGAAACCAGCTAGCAGCTCACGAACATCATCCGAAATCGAATGAAGATTTCGAGAAGGAAAAACCGTAGTGCACATCATCTGGAAGACATCACATTTATAGAACATTCATATTAACATTCATATCACATTTACATCACATAAGCTGATATAACCCGAGAATTCTCATGACGAATCCATCACGAATCCATCTCGTGAGCTTCCCGAGGCAGGATGGCGCCTCCCCCAGGTGGCAAAAGGCCTTGCAAGTTGAGGCCTGGCCGTAGGCCCTTGGAGCCCTTGGCCGTTTGAAAAAGTCACAACTCACCAGGTGAGTTCTGAAAACTTGTGAAATCTGAGGGGAAACTCACGAACGTTTCATGGAGATATTGGCAAAGCTGGCTGAGCTTACTAGTTTTGCTGTTCACAAAATGGTTGCACCATGTTTGGGGTGTCGAGCAACTTGCGCTTGAGTGCAGGTCTTTTCTGCGCACACTCATCCATATTTCCTTTTTTTCTGGCAGACTCGGAGCATGTTGGCTGCTTGAATCAAATTACATCAAGTTCAATCAATTTAAATCTCAAGTTGTTTGACTCTGAACCAAAGATGTTTGAACAAAATTCGAAACAAAATTTGAACCGAAGGAAAAAAAAAGGACACAAGTATAAAGTGTATGTATGATATGTGTGTTTTTCCAAATGTCTCCCATGTGCAAGGCTCCCACCATCCGTCCCACCAGGTGGCACGCTCGGAGGGCGCTGGCGCAGCGCCCACAATTCAGCGTTGAAGCTGCGACCGGTGGAGCTACCGCTATGCGAAAAACAAATTGCAGCGGCTGCCATTTTTTGGGGATCGGCAGATCTTCCTTTGAGGCTGAAGATTGAGATTTTTGAGATTTCGGTGATGTTAATTTCTGCAGGTTGGTCGGATCTTGTGTTGAAATCAGGTGGAAACCTGGACATGCAGCGATGCATCATCGTGCATAACATGTATCAAGAAGTTGTTGTTTTTTGTCATGAATTTGCTCGTGAAATCCGAGTTTGTTACTCAAGTGATAGAAAGGAGATGCTTCTGAGTGCAACAGTGACAAACATCAATAGAACATAGTGTAGAGAGACCAAAAGCATCTTGGTTTTGGTGAAAGACATTTACTATTCATGGAGAAGTATTCTTGAAAGGTGTTCTTAGGTGAATGCTGACAAAGTTTCATGCTTTGCTGTTCACCCAATCACAAGCTAATGCCACCTGCTGCCGAAGTGGGGCGATGCATGACGAGTGTTTTGCGGTCATGATAGATGACTCTTTCAATGAGCGAGTTCGCAGGCGATGATACGTTGCAGACTTTGCATGTAATTCAAAATTTGCAGCTGAAACTGCGGAAAACATCTCATGAAGTTCAGATCCATAGACAGAGTGCTGCGAAAGCAGAAGCGGCGTTGCAAAGTCAAGCCATGCGACATTTGTCACAAGCTGAACTTCAACAGGAAAGTATGTTGTCTTTACAAGAGGCGTTTCAAGAAAGAGATGCCGAATGCGTTTACACCGAGCGATTGATTTCAGAACTTCAAGCATTTCAATCTGAATTGCTGGTGAATGAACAGAATGAACGGGCCTTTGTACAGCGTGAACAACACGAGTTCTTGCAATCGGAATTTCAAACGTTGCAAGATGAGATGCAAACAGCTGCCGAGAGCAATGCTGCAGTGGCCAGAACTTTAGAGGAAACCAAGGAAGCGAAACGTCGTCGTGATGAGTTGATCGTTGACAAAATCAACGAAACTCGCGAGATGCATTGGCAAAATCAAAGAAATGCCTTGGAAGCCAAACGCCGTGGCAATGCCGTGTCCAGCCGAGCAGTGGCACAGGAGCAACTGAGAGCTTCAAGGGCGCAGAAATCATGTGCTCAACTTTTGACAAATCAAAAGGCAGATTTCGAAGCTCAACTAGATGAAACCTATCGACAGTCCGCCTCCATCGAACAACGAATGGAAGGACTTCGAGAACGAAATCGACAATTGGAGCTTCAAATGACCAAGGAGAAGTCGGACTTTGAGAAACAAAAGAAGGAATTGGTCCAAAAACTGCGGAAACAATGCGCTGCCTTCAGAACTTTCGCAAACCTCTTGGATGAGCCCTGGCTGGATGCAGCATAAGATGTTTGCATAAGTTTCAACAAAGAGGTCAACGATGTGGTCAACGATGGTCAATGTCATCCGTGATGGCGCGCCAAAAACGGTGTGACAGTGCAGCAAAACTGGTGTCGAGTGAGTCTAGCACGTATGTCCAGGGAGTTCTGTGGGTTTAAAGTTTTGACTTTCATATTGCAAAACACAAGACCAATGTCATAAACCATCCAAATTGACTTTACCAGGAATGGCTAGTATAAACCATCCCAATCAGGAGGTTTGATGCTTCCACCACAAGTAGTACAAGCCCTACCAAACATCATTTACCATTCCAATTTACCACATCTTACTGCATATTACCACATCTTACCACTCATTTACCAACCTTGATTTTGTATTCTTGTTTTCGTGTTTTTCCCCCAGCTTCAAGGCAGGTGTTTAGGGCAGCTTAGGGTGTTTGATTGCAGATGGGCTCAATCAAAGGGAGGAGTTCGGCAAGCGGCTTGGCGTCAGGCAGGGTTTGAACATGTTCGCTGCAACCCTGACGTTTCACCGCGTCTGATTTGAGTGCTTCCCGAGCTATAAGTTGATATAATCTGCCAGAGTGGGTGGCGGATTTTTATCCCCTATTAAGATAAGTTGATATTACTACGCCAATACACATATTTGCCAGAGGGGGTTGCGGATTTTTACGGAAAGGCCTGCTCACAACAGACCCCTCCCGATTTTTATCCCTTATTAATATAAGTTGATGTTACTACCCCAATCCACATATTTGCCAGAGGGCGTGGCGGATTTTTATCCCTTATTAATATAAGTTGATGTTACTACCCCAATCCACATATTTGCCAGAGGGCGTGGCGGATTTTTTTCCCCTATTAAGATAAGTTGATGTTACTACTCCAATCCACATGTTTGCCAGAGGGGGTGGCGGATTTTTATCCCGTATTAAGATAAGTTGATGTTACTACCCCAATCCACATATTTGCCAGATGGGGTGGCGGATTTTTATCCCCTATTAAGATAAGTTGATGTTACTACCCCAATCCACATATTTGCCAGAGGGGGTGGCAGATTTTTATACCCTATTAAGATAAGTTGATGTTACTACCCCAATCCACATATTTGCCAGAGGGCGTGGAGGATTTTTGTCCCTTATTAAGATAAGTTGATGTTACTACTCCAATCCACATGTTTGCCAGAGCTCGTGGCGGATTTTTATCCCCTATTAAGATAAGTTGATGTTACTACCCCAATCCACATGTTTGCCAGATGGGGTGGCGGATTTTTATCCCTTATTANTAAGTTGATGTTACTACCCCAATCCACATGTTTGCCAGATGGGGTGGCGGATTTTTATCCCTTATTAAGATAAGTTGATGTTACTACTCCAATCCACATGTTTGCCAGATGGGGTGGCGGATTTTTATCCCCTATTAAGATAAGTTGATGTTACTACCCCAATCCACATGTTTGCCAGATGGGGTGGCGGATTTTTTTTTCCCTATTAAGATAAGTTGATGTTACTACTCCAATCCACATGTTTGCCAGAGGGGGTGGCGGATTTTTATCCCTTATTAAGATAAGTTGATGTTACTACCCCAATCCACATGTTTGCCAGATGGGGTGGCGGATTTTTATCCCCTATTAGGATAAGTTGATGTTACTACCCCAATCCACATATTTGCCAGAGGGCGTGGCGGATTTTTATCCCCTATTAAGATAAGTTGATGTTACTACCCCAGTGCACATATTTGCCAGAGGGGGTGACGGATTTTTATCCCTTATTAAGATAAGTTGATGTTACTACTCCAATCCACATGTTTGCCAGAGCTCGTGGCGGATTTTTATCCCTTATTAAGATAAGTTGATGTTACTACCCCAATCCACATGTTTGCCAGATGGGGTGGCGGATTTTTATCCCTTATTAAGATAAGTTGATGTTACTANGTGGCGGATTTTTATCCCCTATTAAGATAAGTTGATGTTACTACCCCAATCCACATGTTTGCCAGATGGGGTGGCGGATTTTTATCCCTTATTAAGATAAGTTGATGTTACTACTCCAATCCACATNTAAGTTGATGTTACTACCCCAATCCACATGTTTGCCAGATGGGGTGGCGGATTTTTATCCCTTATTAAGATAAGTTGATGTTACTACTCCAATCCACATATTTGCCAGAGGGGGTGGCGGATGTTTATCCCTTATTAAGATAAGTTGATGTTACTACCCCAATCCACATGTTTGCTAGAGGGGGTTGCGGATTTTTATCCCTTATTAAGATAAGTTGATGTTACTACCCCAATCCACATGTTTGCCAGAGGGGGTGGCGGATTTTTATCCCCTATTAAGATAAGTTGATGTTACTACCCCAATCCACATGTTTGCCAGATGGGGTGGCGGATTTTTATTCCCTATTAAGATAAGTTGATGTTACTACCTCAATCCACATATTTGCCAGACGGCGTGGCGGATTTTTTTCCCCTATTAAGATAAGTTGATGCTACTACCATGTTGGGTGTGGTGAAACGTCCGGGTTGGGGCGAACATGTTTGAACTGACGGATTTCTGGATTTTTGTTTCACATTCTGATGAAGATATAGAGATTCA
Source organism: Symbiodinium sp. clade C Y103 (assembly GCA_003297045.1). Taxonomy (NCBI): domain Eukaryota; class Dinophyceae; order Suessiales; family Symbiodiniaceae; genus Cladocopium; species Cladocopium sp. clade C. The sequence goes on from BGPT01000101.1 coordinate 646,399, forward strand.
AGATACGCATCTATATACATACTATGCATACAATACATGATGCATTTGTCACGTGGTGTCATGAATGGATTTGTTTTAAAACCCCTATACCGTAATTTACCTTAATTTACTGCAATATCGTAACATACATTTTAAGACATTTCTACAGAAAGAAGCTGCTTTCTAGTCACTGCAATTTCAGCGCAGCCGCAGGTCCAGGCTGTGATGCCAGAGGAGCCCGACACCGTGGTGCTTCGTCGCAAGACTAAGACATGGCACGGATGAAATCTGTCCCGAGCATGGTACATATAGTATAACAGTTATATAACAGTTATAATAAGTTGTAACACCCAAAAACCTTCTGTATTTCGATGATCTTTTGGATGTACTGAATAGTATAAAATAATCTAACAGATATATTTGGTCGGACTAACGGACTAACTCAAATTTTGCCTTTTTTTTCTGTATTTTGTAGATATTCATCCAACATCGCACATATCGGATCGAAGTCGTGATGCCAGGACACAGCTGAAGTGGGGGACTCAGGAGATACAACCAGCAAATCGTACAAACAAGGTATTCCATGGCATATTCCAAGAGATATTCTTTGATATAACGATGTTCATGGTGGTCTATAGTTATCTATTTAGTTGGCTATAGTTTAAAACAAAATGCATACATATGTTTAGATATGATCTGGAATGTATATCTCAAAACATATGATCAACATTTATATATATATATATATACATACAATTGTGTGATTATATACAAGTAGTTCCCGGGCAAGCCGGGGTCGGAAGTTTCAAAAATTGAAACACCTATAGCTTATAGAACTGGACAGAGCCTGGGCCTATAGGATGCAGGCGAGCCTTCTGTGCTCTTGACATCCCTTGCTTCTGACATTCCTTGGCTTCTGACCTCCCTTTGCTCTTGACATCCCTTGCTTCTGACATCCCTTTCTTTTGCATTCATTGCTTTTGACATCCCTTGCTTGTGACATTCCTCGGCTTCGGGCAGCCCTTGCTTCTGATCACATCTGTTCTTATCTCTTCTCATGTCACCCAAGCTTGTCTCATCTCTTCTCAGCTCATCTAAACTCTTCTGTTTCAGCTTCTCCATTCTACGCAGCTCTTCTCAGCTCAGCTCTTCTCAGCTCTTCACC
>BGPT01000101.1:650851-667966 GCA_003297045.1 Symbiodinium sp. clade C Y103
CCGCGCGACGGTTGCGAGACGGTCCCGGGTCTGCTCGGATCATGGTCGGATCGGCCCCGCAATCAAAATGAGACTTCAGGCTTGATTTTGACAACTTGAAGTTGTGAAAACGAAGCTTTTGTGCGAGACTTCCTTCAAAAACTGAAAGTTGAAGTTGTGAAAACGAAGCTTTTGTGCGAGACTTCCTTCAAATCCAACAACTTGAACTTGTCAAAATCAAGCCTGAAGTCTCATTTTGATTGCGGGGCCGATCCGACCATGATCCGAGCAGACCCGGGACCGTCTCGCAACCGTCGCGCGGCAGACCTTCCCCATGCCTCTTCCGAGGCACGTTTTGTCCTGCAAAACACAGCATTTCGTGCATCTGCTAACTCTCAAAAACGGGTTTCGTGCGAGACTTCCCTTAAAAACAGGAGGTTGAAGTTCTGGAAACGAAGCTTTTGTGCGAGACTTCCAAAACAGAAAGTTGAAGATGTGAAAACGAAGCTTTTGTGCGAGACTTCCTTCAAAAGCTGACAGTTGAAGATGGAATTGCAATGACATTGAATTGCAATGACATTGAATTGCAATGACAGTGAGTTGCCAATGACATTGACTTGCAATGACAGTGAATTGCAATGAAATTGAATTGCAATGACATTGAATTGCAAGGACATTGAATTGCAATGACATTGAATTGCAATGACATTGAATTGCAATGACAGTGAATTGCAATGACAGTGAATTGCAATGACAGTGAATTGCAATGACATTGACTTGCAATGACAGTGAATTGCAATGACAGTGAATTGCAATGACAGTGAATTGCAATGACATTGACTTGCAATGACAGTGAATTGCAATGACAGTGAATTGCAATGACATTGAATTGCAATGACAGTGAATTGCAATGACATTGAGTTGCAATGACAGTGAATTGCAATGACAGTGAGTTGCAATGACAGTGAATTGCATTGAATTGCAATGACAGTGAATTGCAATGACATTGAATTGCAATGACAGTGAGTTGCAATGACATTGAATTGCAATGACAGTGAATTGCAATGACATTGAGTTGCAATGACAGCGAATTGCAATGACAGTGAATTGCAATGACAGTGAGTTGCAAAAACATTGAATTGCAATGACATTGAATTGCTTTGACATTGAAATGCTTTGACATTGAATTGCTTTGACATTGAATTGCAATGACAGTCATTTGCAATGACAGTGAATTGCAATGACAGTGAGTTGCAATGACAGTGAATTGCAATGACATTGAATTGCAATGACAGTGAATTGCAATGACAGTGAGTTGCAATGACAGTGAGTTGCATTGAATTGCAATGACAGTGAATTGCAATGACAGTGAATTGCAATGACAGTGAATTGCAATGACATTGAATTGCAATGACAGTGAGTTGCAATGACAGTGAGTTGCAATGACAGTGAGTTGCAATGACATTGAAGTGCAATGACATTGAATTGCAATGACAGTGAGTTGCAATGACATTGAATTGCAATGACAGTGAATTGCAATGACAGTGAGTTGCAATGACAGTGAATTGCAATGAATTGCAATGACAGTGAGTTGCAATGACATTGAATTGCAATGACAGTGAATTGCTTTGACATTGAATTGCAATGACATTGAATTGCAATGAGATCGATTTTCGAAACACGGAAGTATAGACTACTAAACTTCCTTCGATTAATTTAAACTTTGTATTTCATGTGTCTCCCTAAGTCTTGAGCAACCGAGGTGTTGGCCTGGGATGGCCTGGCACAGTGTGTCGATCAACTGAGATCCTCCCTGGAATCCTGGAGCTGTCAGGAGCGACAGTTGGAAGATATGCGGGATATGTCATGTGGATATATGTAATGAACTGTAATGAATATATAAATATATATATATATTTATAATGGAAGATATACAATAGATATATAGTGGATATATGGTGAATATGGATGTGGGATAATTGAAAGCTTGAGATGTGCATGATCACCTTGATTTCTTTTTTCAGATTGAAAACGTTGGGAAATTCTTTTCATTTTCGTAAAGCAATTTACTTGACAAATAATGTTTCAAGTGTGCCAGAAACAAAGCGCAGGTGAATAAGTAGTGCATCAATATGCTATACAGTATATATCTTTATGTATATGCATGTATACGCCTACATCAATACATCAATTTAGTATAGATACTGGATGATATCAGTTGATATCGTCCCAAGCACCCGGCACTGCTGGCACTGCTGGCAGTGCTAGCACAAGCACCGGCACGAACGCGCCAGGAGCGCGTTCGAGCTCTTGAGCGGCAAAGCGATGCTGCTCAGGCTCAACAGGCTGGAAACCTTGGCGAAAATTTGTGGGCAAAAGCCGCAAGTGAACAGATTTGTTTGAAGCCATCATGTTTGATGTAAGACGTAAACTTTCACAAGAACAATGTGCGAATAATTATCGAAGGAAGTTTAGAAGTGAAACTTCCGACAATATGGACAGTTGAAAAGCAGAGGTGAGAAAAGTCAGAAGTGAGAAGATCAGAGATGAGNAAAGGTAGGAAAGTCGCGAAACACTGTGTTTTTCCAATGTTTTGTGGCTCCGGAGGGTCGAAAAGTAGGCTCGCTAAAGCGGCAGGTGCGGAGACATCTGGGCAGATGAGAGATGAAAAATTGCACGCCGTTGTGGCGCGAAGCACATTTGGTAGTAAAAAGGGTAAAAAAAAAAAACGTCAGCTTCGAACCACTTTTGGAAGTTGCGATGTGGAAAAAGTGCACGGCGCTGTGGCGCGAAGCACATTTGGAAGTAAAAAGTGTTAAAAACTGTGGGTCTCGGAACGTTTTTGGAAGTTGAGATGTAGAAAAAGTGCACGGCGTTGTGGCGAGAAGCACATTTGGAAGTAAAAAGTGTTAAAAACTGACGGTCTCGGAGCACTTTTGGAAGTTGAGATGTCGAAAAAGTGCACGGCGTTGTGGCGTGAAGCACATTTGGAAGTAAAAATGTTGAAAACACCACATGCTCGGACCACTTTTGGAAGTTGAGATGTGGAAAAAGTGTACGGCGCTGTGGCGCGAAGCACATTTGGAAGTGAAAATCGTAAAAACNCGGACCACTTTTGGAAGTTGAGATGTGGAAAAAGTGTACGGCGCTGTGGCGCGAAGCACATTTGGAAGTGAAAATCGTAAAAACGTGAGGGTCTCGGAGCACTTTTTGACGATTCGATGATGATGCGATGTCGAAAAAAGTGCACGCCGTTGTGGCGCCAAGCACATTTAGAAGTCAAAAGTGTCAAAAACTGTGGTTTTTAGCAAATTTTGAGATGTCAGTTCACTAACGGAACTAACAACTTAACAACTTAACAACTTAACAACTGAACAACTTAACAACTTAACAATTGAACAACTTAACAACGTAACAACTTAACAACTTAACAACTTAACTACTTAACTACTTAACAACTTAAAAACTTAACAACTTAACAACTTAGTTAGTTAGTTTGTCAGTTAGTTAGTCAGTTAGTCAGTTAGTCAGTTACTCAGTTACTCAGTTAGTTAGTCAGTTAGTCAGTTAGTCAGTTAGTCAGTTAGTCAGTTAGTCGGCTAGTCGGTTAGTCAGCTAGTCAGCTAGTCAGTTAGTCAGTTAGTCAGTTAGTCAGTTAGTCAGTTAGTCAGTTAGCCAGTTAGTTAGTCAGTGAGTCAGTTAATTAGTTTGTTAGTTAGTTAGTTTGTTAGTTAGTCAGTCAGTCAGTTAGTCAGTTAGTCAGTTAGTCAGTTAGTCAGTGAGTCAGTTAGTTACTTTATTAGTTAGTTAGTTTGTTAGTTAGTTTGTCAGTCAGTCAGTCAGTTAGTNAGTGAGTCAGTTAGTTACTTTATTAGTTAGTTAGTTTGTTAGTTAGTTTGTCAGTCAGTCAGTCAGTTAGTCAGTTAGTTAGGCAGGCAGATAGATAGACAGATAGATAGGCCGACGCTCCAACCACCTTTTGAACCATCAGTGGATCTGCTCTGCCATCCATGACTCACAACAACGAACCTCTCCTATAGGTTTCCTATTCTGAAACTTCCGCCACCGCCTTGTGCGGTACTACTGGTACTCAGACATAATCACATGATAATCACCACATTTGTTTCAGCGAAAGACCAGGACGCTGCGGCTGTCACCTCCGCTTTGCGCAAAGCCTCCTTTGAGGAGTCTGGTTTCCAGCCATGGTGGCCATGGTGGCCATGGTGGCCATGCCATGGAAATCATGGGTAAACCATGGGAAAATGAACGGAAAACATGGGTGAATGATACCAACAAATAGTGAATCTATGTATAAATGATATCAACAAACGGGAAATTACCAGAAGGAAAATGGAGAAGATCATGTTGAAAGAATGAAAAGGATATAGATATCCAAAGATAGTGCCGCAATGTCACCAACCAATATTTCTTCTATGTAGAGGCGGGTCGAACAAGTTTTGTTCAGGTGTGGTTTTAATGTCTAAGACATTGCAGTGAAAAATCCTTGGGCAGTATATTCTCATGAAACCCCCTATGATTTTTGGATATGCTTGTATAAATCCCCATGATTTTTTCCCCACAACATTGTGTGGGGTTCTTGTTTTTCTGCTCTGCACCCGGTCTCCACCGCCTCCCGCGTCCTCCTCCCACATTGTCACACACAACTCTCTCACAGACAACATTCTCACACAACTCTCTCACACACAACATTGTCACATACAACTCTCTCACACACAACATTCTCACACACAACTCTCTCACACACAACATTGTCACACACAACTCTCTCACACACATCATACACAACTCTCTCACACAACATTCTCACACACAATATTGTCACACACCTCTCTCTCACACACAACATTGTCACACGCCTCTCTCTCACATACAACATTGTCACACACAACTTTCTCACGTGGACCTTCACTTTGTGTGGCAGGCGTGGCACTTGGCGACATCTGTCTTCCTTTTGTGAGACAGGCGTGGCACTTTGTGACATCCACGTCACTTTCGTGTACTCCGCGCCTCCACATACAACTTACACACACAACTTTGTCACACACAGCACTTTCAGACACAACTCTTTCACACACAATCTTTCACCCACAACTCTCTCACATACTACATTGTCATGCACACAGCTTTTTCACCCACAACTCTTTGACACACAACTTTGTCACACACAGCACTTTCAGACACAACTCTTTCACACACAATCTTTCACCCACAACTCTCTCACATACAACATTGTCATGCACACAGCTTTTTCACCCACAACTCTTTGACACACAACTTTGTCACACACAGCACTTTCATACACAACTCTTTCACACACAACTCTGTCAGACACAACTCTTTCACACACAACTCTGTCAGACACAACTCTTTCACAGACAGACCCTTTTCACACACAACTCTTTGACACACACCTTTGACACCCACAGCTCTTTCACACACAACTCTTTGACACACAACATTGTCACACACAACTCTCTCGCACACGCAACCTTGTCACACACAACTCTTTGACACACACACACACACAAGTCTTTCACATACAACATTGTCACACACAACTCTCTCACACAACCTTGTCACGCACAAGTTCTTGAACACAATCTTTCTTCCACCATGTCCTTTCTCTTTCCTGCCTTTACCATCTCATTTTCACATTTGTGGGGTTATCCGGTCCTTTACTTTGGATAACTCGCCATAGATTCCCCATGTTGGTTGAAACCGCCATCCACATCTCCGCCAGGAGCCCTGGGAGCAGAGTGTGTCCGCCCTGTTGCGAAACGCCAAGACACAGAGGGAGGAGTTCCTGAAAGTCTTGGAGCTGCTGCGGAAACACACCAAGTTCCTGAAAGCCGTGCTGCACTCAGATTCAAAGATATGGAAAGAAATGGAAAGAAATGATTTGAAGATCAATGAAAGTTGTATTCAGAATTTGTTTCCATGGTCTTGAATCATGAAGCTGTTGATTTGAGTCAGTTGATGTCAGGATTCCAACTTGGCAGAGAAGATTCCGAAGGACCAAACACTGGATAAGCAAAAAGATCTCCAGCCGAGACATCGAAACTTGGAAGACACAACATTGTGGCGTATCCAATCGGGGAGGGTTTTCCATAAGTCTAGATCATCGTGATCTAAGACATGATACAAACAAATGATGAAACAGAAATGAATTCAGAATGCTTTGTAGGTGATTTCTCCGCATGTCTCACCATCTTTTCGTCAATTCATGGTGACATGGTGGATCAATTCGATCAATTCCCAAACCCTCCTATGCTGCGCTGCGGATGCAGGATGCCCAGTTGGCCACGGAGAAACTGCCAAGGCGGTTGGTGGCTGCGTTGTTGTTCAACAAAAGACAGATGGGATGGCCTGGAATTTTCAGAGTTTCGGATAGTTTCTGTATGTATCTTTAGCAATATCAGTCATCAATGAACCATTGTTGAACAATTACTGGTACTGGGATTGGTGTAAATGATGCTCCAAAAATTCTGGAGATCAATGTCAGACTGTCAGGGATTCTTTTTGATTGCTGTCCCAAGTGTTGGAGGTTTCACAAACCTCCCACAACCTCCCCCACTGTCATGGTAGTTCGTTGATTCCATTCCCCAATCTGTCCATATATTATAGATGTAAAGTACATATGGGTCATAGATCTAGCTATTCATATAAAGATATGCTTATGCGTATGTTCTATGCACGTCATTTCTACATGTGACATGTCCATGACATGTATCCTGCTCAGCCTGGTGACGCGATTCCTGGAACACATGGCCCAAAGCTCAAAGACTGCCGTCGATTGCCCAACCACGTTGGTTTTCGCTCGTCATGGAGAAATCTTGAGACACAGTTGACTTGACGTTTGAACCATTTAGAATCATTTAGAGGTGTTCAAAACCGCAGGGCAGTGCTGTGACTTGATTTGCACAAGGTGGAAGTGAAACCCAAGGTGCGACCATGATACACTGTGATTCACTGTGATACCTCATGGCAACGACGATGATGTTTGGTGTTTCACCTGTTCTGTTGTGCCTTTGCAGCGACAGCAGCATGTTTAGGCAAAGGAGAAGAAGACCAAGGACAAAGTGTAGATATTTGGTGCCATTTGGTGCCACCTTTTCGTTTTCATCATGGATGTTAATCAAATCATGCTTATCAGTAACTTATCAGATCATATCAGGTCATAGGGATTCATTTGGATTCCTGTGGTTCAAGCTCACCCCTCATACGTTTAGGATGACGAGAAAAAGTCCAAGTCAACCGAAGCAGAAGAGGCTTGACATGGCTTGACATGGACATTGCCATGGCCAGCTTTGAAGTTGCAGTCGCTCTTCGAGTTGCAGCATGTTGCCCAGCATGTTGCAACTTTGTGGACTCCTGTGCCGAAAAGCTGACAGGAGAAGGATGAGGATGAGGACGAAAAAGAGGAGGAGAAAGAGGAGAAAGTGAAAAAGAGAAAGGAGAAAGGCGAGAAAGGCGAGAAAGGCGAGAAAGGCGAGAAAGGCAAAGAGAAGACCGGGAAAGAGGCGAAAGACAAAGCGACCAGAGGCAAAGAGGCCCACGGCCACATCACATCACTCGGATGCTGTGTGTCTTTTGCCTTCGCCGACATGGCAAGTCTGCAGGATCGAAAGAGACGTCGAAAGAAGTCCGGAAAGGACAAGCTGAGCAGTTGAATAACGCAGTTGCACAAAAAATATCAAAAAATCACGTTGTTCAACGTGTCATCCCTTTTTTCCCAGTCTTCCATTTTGAATCGAGACGCATCGCATTGCATTTGGCTCTGAATGGGAATACCGGAAAATAGTGGAAAATACCTATCAAAATACCAATCATCCGATCAACATGTTTAAAAATGAAAATGGCAACATCACACTGCTCCAGGACCGTGGATCCGATGGCTCGGAGGAGAAAAAATGCCTTCCAGGGTGGATTTTGGTGGCAATGGATTTTGTTTCGTTCCTGTTGTTTTCATGTTGTTTTCATGTTTTTGTTGTTGCTATTTCTGATTTGTCTTCAGATTTAACATTGATGGCCATCATCCTATTTTTTATCGACTCATCCATCATTTCTGAATCGTCCTAAACATCGCTTGGATGACAGGTCCCATTCTGCACCAGCACCATATGGCTTTGTTCGTGGAGTTTACCCCAAACTCAGCTGGTAGCTCCAATGTGTAACACAATGTACCTGTCTATGACTTTGGCTAAGTCCCTCATGTTCCCCACTGTTTGATGGTCATCCGGAGCCAAAGATCTCTCTCAAAATTCCCACTTAGCTGTCGACTTGAGATTAGATCCACTATCTTCTGATCTATACTGACCTGATTTGGATGTGGAGATTCCTTCCTTTTCTCCCCACAAATGATGGTTTAGCACCATCAATTTTCCATCAAATCAGTGATAAAGGTTCGAGAAATCATTTTAATCTCATTAAATCTCATGAAATGCCTTAGCGTTTTCCATGGTTATCCATCAACTTAGCAATAAAATGGAGATGAAATTTCCCTTAAATCCCCCATGTTCATACCCTCAAGTACTGAGGGTCTGGAATGGCCGGATCTGGAGACCACCCGGCAAAAGGTCTAGAATGGTCGGCTGGATCTTTTTTTCATAATTCCTCCATCTTGATCACTATGCGCTTCCATTTTGGTACCGCTATGCGTTTCCATTTTGGTAGCACTATGCGCTTCCATTTTGGGAGCACTATGCGCTTCCATTTTGGCAGCACTATGCGCTTCAAGATTGCTACCACTATGCCTTCCATTTTGGGAGCACTATGCGCTTCCATCTTGGGAGCACTATGCGCTTCCCTTTTGGTACCGCTATGCGTTTGCATTTTGGTATCACTATGCGCTTCCATTTTGGTATCACTANATGCGCTTCCCTTTTGGTACCGCTATGCGTTTGCATTTTGGTATCACTATGCGCTTCCATTTTGGTATCACTATGCGCTTCCATTTTGGCAGCACTATGTGCTTCCATTTTGCTACCACTATGCCTTCCATTTTGGGAGCACTATGCGCTTGCGTTTTGGTACCGCTATGCGCTTCCATCTTGGGAGCACTATGCGCTTCCCTTTTGGTACCGCTATGCGTTTGCATTTTGGTATCACTATGCGCTTCCATTTTGGTATCACTANATGCGCTTCCCTTTTGGTACCGCTATGCGTTTGCATTTTGGTATCACTATGCGCTTCCATTTTGGTATCACTATGCGCTTCCATTTTGGCAGCACTATGCGCTTGCGTTTTGGTACCGCTATGCGCTTCCATTTTGGGAGCACTATGCAAGTATTTTGGTACCACTATGCGTTTCCATTTTGGTATCACCATGCGCTTCCATCTTGGGAGCACTATGCGCTTCCATTTTGGTACCGCTATGCGTTTCCATTTTGGTAGCACTATGCGCTTCCATTTTGGTATCACTATGCGCTTCCATCTTGGGAGCACTATGCGCTTCCATTTTGGTACCGCTATGCGTTTTCATTTTGGTATCACTATGCGCTTTCATCTTGGGAGCACCATGCGCTTCCATTTTGGTACCACTATGCGCTTCCATTTTGGTACCACTATGCGTTTCCATTTTGGGAGCACTATGCGCTTCCATCTTGGGAGCACTATGCGCTTCCATTTTGGTACCGCTATGCGTTTTCATTTTGGTATCACTATGCGCTTCCATTTTGGTATCACTATGCGCTTCAATCTTGGGAGCACTATGCGCTTCAAGATTGCTACCACTATGCCTTCCATTTTGGGAGCACTATGCGCTTCCATCTTGGGAGCACTATGCGCTTCCATTTTGGTACCACTATGCGTTTCCATTTTGGTACCACTATGCGTTTCCATTTTGGTATCACTATGCGCTTCCATCTTGGGAGCACTATGCGCTTCCATTTTGGTACCGCTATGCGTTTGCATCTTGGTATCACTATGCGCTTCCATTTTGGCACCACTATGCGCTTCCATTTTGCTACCACTATGCCTTCCATTTTGGGAGCACTATGCGCTTCCGTTTTGGNTTGGTATCACTATGCGCTTCCATTTTGGCACCACTATGCGCTTCCATTTTGCTACCACTATGCCTTCCATTTTGGGAGCACTATGCGCTTCCGTTTTGGTACCGCTATGCGCTTCCATTTTGGGAGCACTATGCACTTGCATTTTGGTACCACTATGCGTTTCCATTTTGGTATCACTATGCCCTTCCATCTTGGGAGCACTATGCGCTTCCAGTTTGGTACCGCTATGCGCTTTCATTTTGGTATCACTATGCGCTTCCATTTTGGCAGCACTATGTGCTTCCATTTTGCTACCACTATGCNTGCGCTTCCAGTTTGGTACCGCTATGCGCTTTCATTTTGGTATCACTATGCGCTTCCATTTTGGCAGCACTATGTGCTTCCATTTTGCTACCACTATGCACTTGAATTTCGGGAGCGCTATGCGTGAGTAGCAACACTCTACCAATTTCAGCGGCCCATATTGCCCAACAAGGTCTCTGATTCTTGATGATTGAAAATTTCTTGCTAAATGAACTCACAACAGCCACTTCCATCAACAAACATACAAATTAAATCTACATAATCAGCAACTACATAGAGGTATATGATATCCATAAGTACAATGATAATGCGCATTGCGGTACCAAAACGGAAGCGCATAGTGCTCCCAAAATGGAAGGCATAGTGGTAGCAAAATGGAAGCACATAGTGCTGCCAAAATGGAAGCGCATAGTGATACCAAAATGAAAGCGCATAGCGGTACCAAACTGGAAGCGCANGCATAGTGGTAGCAAAATGGAAGCACATAGTGCTGCCAAAATGGAAGCGCATAGTGATACCAAAATGAAAGCGCATAGCGGTACCAAACTGGAAGCGCATAGTGCTCCCAAGATGGAAGGGCATAGTGATACCAAAATGGAAACGCATAGTGGTACCAAAATGCAAGTGCATAGTGCTCCCAAAATGGAAGCGCATAGCGGTACCAAAACGGAAGCGCATAGTGCTCCCAAAATGGAAGGCATAGTGGTAGCAAAATGGAAGCGCATAGTGGTGCCAAAATGGAAGCGCATAGTGATACCAANCCAAAACGGAAGCGCATAGTGCTCCCAAAATGGAAGGCATAGTGGTAGCAAAATGGAAGCGCATAGTGGTGCCAAAATGGAAGCGCATAGTGATACCAAGATGCAAACGCATAGCGGTACCAAAATGGAAGCGCATAGTGCTCCCAAGATGGAAGCGCATAGTGATACCAAAATGGAAACGCATAGTGGTACCAAAATGGAAACGCATAGTGGTACCAAAATGGAAGCGCATAGTGCTCCCAAGATGGAAGCGCATAGTGCTCCCAAAATGGAAGGCATAGTGGTAGCAATCTTGAAGCGCATAGTGCTCCCAAGATTGAAGCGCATAGTGATACCAAAATGGAAGCGCATAGTGATACCAAAATGAAAACGCATAGCGGTACCAAAATGGAAGCGCATAGTGCTCCCAAGATGGAAGCGCATAGTGCTCCCAAAATGGAAACGCATAGTGGTACCAAAATGGAAGCGCATAGTGGTACCAAAATGGAAGCGCATGGTGCTCCCAAGATGAAAGCGCATAGTGATACCAAAATGAAAACGCATAGCGGTACCAAAATGGAAGCGCATAGTGCTCCCAAGATGGAAGCGCATAGTGATACCAAAATGGAAGCGCATAGTGCTACCAAAATGGAAACGCATAGCGGTACCAAAATGGAAGCGCATAGTGCTCCCAAGATGGAAGCGCATGGTGATACCAAAATGGAAACGCATAGTGGTACCAAAATACTTGCATAGTGCTCCCAAAATGGAAGCGCATAGCGGTACCAAAACGCAAGCGCATAGTGCTGCCAAAATGGAAGCGCATAGTGATACCAAAATGGAAGCGCATAGTGATACCAAAATGCAAACGCATAGCGGTACCAAAAGGGAAGCGCATNTAGTGATACCAAAATGGAAGCGCATAGTGATACCAAAATGCAAACGCATAGCGGTACCAAAAGGGAAGCGCATAGTGCTCCCAAGATGGAAGCGCATAGCGGTACCAAAACGCAAGCGCATAGTGCTCCCAAAATGGAAGGCATAGTGGTAGCAAAATGGAAGCACATAGTGCTGCCAAAATGGAAGCGCATAGTGATACCAAAATGGAAGCGCATAGTGATACCAAAATGCAAACGCATAGCGGTACCAAAAGGGAAGCGCATNTAGTGATACCAAAATGGAAGCGCATAGTGATACCAAAATGCAAACGCATAGCGGTACCAAAAGGGAAGCGCATAGTGCTCCCAAGATGGAAGCGCATAGTGCTCCCAAAATGGAAGGCATAGTGGTAGCAATCTTGAAGCGCATAGTGCTGCCAAAATGGAAGCGCATAGTGCTCCCAAAATGGAAGCGCATAGTGCTACCAAAATGGAAACGCATAGCGGTACCAAAATGGAAGCGCATAGTGATCAAGATGGAGGAATTATGAAAAAAAGATCCAGCCGACCATTCTAGACCTTTTGCCGGGTGGTCTCCAGATCCGGCCATTCCAGACCCTCAGTACTTGAGGGTATGAACATGGGGGATTTAAGGGAAATTTCATCTCCATTTTATTGCTAAGTTGATGGATAACCATGGAAAACGCTAAGGCATTTCATGAGATTTAATGAGATTAAAATGATTTCTCGAACCTTTATCACTGATTTGATGGAAAATTGATGGTGCTAAACCATCATTTGTGGGGAGAAAAGGAAGGAATCTCCACATCCAAATCAGGTCAGTATAGATCAGAAGATAGTGGATCTAATCTCAAGTCGACAGCTAAGTGGGAATTTTGAGAGAGATCTTTGGCTCCGGATGACCATCAAACAGTGGGGAACATGAGGGACTTAGCCAAAGTCATAGACAGGTACATTGTGTTACACATTGGAGCTACCAGCTGAGTTTGGGGTAAACTCCACGAACAAAGCCATATGGTGCTGGTGCAGAATGGGACCTGTCATCCAAGCGATGTTTAGGACGATTCAGAAATGATGGATGAGTCGATAAAAAATAGGATGATGGCCATCAATGTTAAATCTGAAGACAAATCAGAAATAGCAACAACAAAAACATGAAAACAACATGAAAACAACAGGAACGAAACAAAATCCATTGCCACCAAAATCCACCCTGGAAGGCATTTTTTCTCCTCCGAGCCATCGGATCCACGGTCCTGGAGCAGTGTGATGTTGCCATTTTCATTTTTAAACATGTTGATCGGATGATTGGTATTTTGATAGGTATTTTCCACTATTTTCCGGTATTCCCATTCAGAGCCAAATGCAATGCGATGCGTCTCGATTCAAAATGGAAGACTGGGAAAAAAGGGATGACACGTTGAACAACGTGATTTTTTGATATTTTTTGTGCAACTGCGTTATTCAACTGCTCAGCTTGTCCTTTCCGGACTTCTTTCGACGTCTCTTTCGATCCTGCAGACTTGCCATGTCGGCGAAGGCAAAAGACACACAGCATCCGAGTGATGTGATGTGGCCGTGGGCCTCTTTGCCTCTGGTCGCTTTGTCTTTCGCCTCTTTCCCGGTCTTCTCTTTGCCTTTCTCGCCTTTCTCGCCTTTCTCGCCTTTCTCGCCTTTCTCCTTTCTCTTTTTCACTTTCTCCTCTTTCTCCTCCTCTTTTTCGTCCTCATCCTCATCCTTCTCCTGTCAGCTTTTCGGCACAGGAGTCCACAAAGTTGCAACATGCTGGGCAACATGCTGCAACTCGAAGAGCGACTGCAACTTCAAAGCTGGCCATGGCAATGTCCATGTCAAGCCATGTCAAGCCTCTTCTGCTTCGGTTGACTTGGACTTTTTCTCGTCATCCTAAACGTATGAGGGGTGAGCTTGAACCACAGGAATCCAAATGAATCCCTATGACCTGATATGATCTGATAAGTTACTGATAAGCATGATTTGATTAACATCCATGATGAAAACGAAAAGGTGGCACCAAATGGCACCAAATATCTACACTTTGTCCTTGGTCTTCTTCTCCTTTGCCTAAACATGCTGCTGTCGCTGCAAAGGCACAACAGAACAGGTGAAACACCAAACATCATCGTCGTTGCCATGAGGTATCACAGTGAATCACAGTGTATCATGGTCGCACCTTGGGTTTCACTTCCACCTTGTGCAAATCAAGTCACAGCACTGCCCTGCGGTTTTGAACACCTCTAAATGATTCTAAATGGTTCAAACGTCAAGTCAACTGTGTCTCAAGATTTCTCCATGACGAGCGAAAACCAACGTGGTTGGGCAATCGACGGCAGTCTTTGAGCTTTGGGCCATGTGTTCCAGGAATCGCGTCACCAGGCTGAGCAGGATACATGTCATGGACATGTCACATGTAGAAATGACGTGCATAGAACATACGCATAAGCATATCTTTATATGAATAGCTAGATCTATGACCCATATGTACTTTACATCTATAATATATGGACAGATTGGGGAATGGAATCAACGAACTACCATGACAGTGGGGGAGGTTGTGGGAGGTTTGTGAAACCTCCAACACTTGGGACAGCAATCAAAAAGAATCCCTGACAGTCTGACATTGATCTCCAGAATTTTTGGAGCATCATTTACACCAATCCCAGTACCAGTAATTGTTCAACAATGGTTCATTGATGACTGATATTGCTAAAGATACATACAGAAACTATCCGAAACTCTGAAAATTCCAGGCCATCCCATCTGTCTTTTGTTGAACAACAACGCAGCCACCAACCGCCTTGGCAGTTTCTCCGTGGCCAACTGGGCATCCTGCATCCGCAGCGCAGCATAGGAGGGTTTGGGAATTGATCGAATTGATCCACCATGTCACCATGAATTGACGAAAAGATGGTGAGACATGCGGAGAAATCACCTACAAAGCATTCTGAATTCATTTCTGTTTCATCATTTGTTTGTATCATGTCTTAGATCACGATGATCTAGACTTATGGAAAACCCTCCCCGATTGGATACGCCACAATGTTGTGTCTTCCAAGTTTCGATGTCTCGGCTGGAGATCTTTTTGCTTATCCAGTGTTTGGTCCTTCGGAATCTTCTCTGCCAAGTTGGAATCCTGACATCAACTGACTCAAATCAACAGCTTCATGATTCAAGACCATGGAAACAAATTCTGAATACAACTTTCATTGATCTTCAAATCATTTCTTTCCATTTCTTTCCATATCTTTGAATCTGAGTGCAGCACGGCTTTCAGGAACTTGGTGTGTTTCCGCAGCAGCTCCAAGACTTTCAGGAACTCCTCCCTCTGTGTCTTGGCGTTTCGCAACAGGGCGGACACACTCTGCTCCCAGGGCTCCTGGCGGAGATGTGGATGGCGGTTTCAACCAACATGGGGAATCTATGGCGAGTTATCCAAAGTAAAGGACCGGATAACCCCACAAATGTGAAAATGAGATGGTAAAGGCAGGAAAGAGAAAGGACATGGTGGAAGAAAGATTGTGTTCAAGAACTTGTGCGTGACAAGGTTGTGTGAGAGAGTTGTGTGTGACAATGTTGTATGTGAAAGACTTGTGTGTGTGTGTGTGTCAAAGAGTTGTGTGTGACAAGGTTGCGTGTGCGAGAGAGTTGTGTGTGACAATGTTGTGTGTCAAAGAGTTGTGTGTGAAAGAGCTGTGGGTGTCAAAGGTGTGTGTCAAAGAGTTGTGTGTGAAAAGGGTCTGTCTGTGAAAGAGTTGTGTCTGACAGAGTTGTGTGTGAAAGAGTTGTGTCTGACAGAGTTGTGTGTGAAAGAGTTGTGTATGAAAGTGCTGTGTGTGACAAAGTTGTGTGTCAAAGAGTTGTGGGTGAAAAAGCTGTGTGCATGACAATGTTGTATGTGAGAGAGTTGTGGGTGAAAGATTGTGTGTGAAAGAGTTGTGTCTGAAAGTGCTGTGTGTGACAAAGTTGTGTGTCAAAGAGTTGTGGGTGAAAAAGCTGTGTGCATGACAATGTAGTATGTGAGAGAGTTGTGGGTGAAAGATTGTGTGTGAAAGAGTTGTGTCTGAAAGTGCTGTGTGTGACAAAGTTGTGTGTGTAAGTTGTATGTGGAGGCGCGGAGTACACGAAAGTGACGTGGATGTCACAAAGTGCCACGCCTGTCTCACAAAAGGAAGACAGATGTCGCCAAGTGCCACGCCTGCCACACAAAGTGAAGGTCCACGTGAGAAAGTTGTGTGTGACAATGTTGTATGTGAGAGAGAGGCGTGTGACAATGTTGTGTGTGAGAGAGAGGTGTGTGACAATATTGTGTGTGAGAATGTTGTGTGAGAGAGTTGTGTATGATGTGTGTGAGAGAGTTGTGTGTGACAATGTTGTGTGTGAGAGAGTTGTGTGTGAGAATGTTGTGTGTGAGAGAGTTGTATGTGACAATGTTGTGTGTGAGAGAGTTGTGTGAGAATGTTGTCTGTGAGAGAGTTGTGTGTGACAATGTGGGAGGAGGACGCGGGAGGCGGTGGAGACCGGGTGCAGAGCAGAAAAACAAGAACCCCACACAATGTTGTGGGGAAAAAATCATGGGGATTTATACAAGCATATCCAAAAATCATAGGGGGTTTCATGAGAATATACTGCCCAAGGATTTTTCACTGCAATGTCTTAGACATTAAAACCACACCTGAACAAAACTTGTTCGACCCGCCTCTACATAGAAGAAATATTGGTTGGTGACATTGCGGCACTATCTTTGGATATCTATATCCTTTTCATTCTTTCAACATGATCTTCTCCATTTTCCTTCTGGTAATTTCCCGTTTGTTGATATCATTTATACATAGATTCACTATTTGTTGGTATCATTCACCCATGTTTTCCGTTCATTTTCCCATGGTTTACCCATGATTTCCATGGCATGGCCACCATGGCCACCATGGCCACCATGGCTGGAAACCAGACTCCTCAAAGGAGGCTTTGCGCAAAGCGGAGGTGACAGCCGCAGCGTCCTGGTCTTTCGCTGAAACAAATGTGGTGATTATCATGTGATTATGTCTGAGTACCAGTAGTACCGCACAAGGCGGTGGCGGAAGTTTCAGAATAGGAAACCTATAGGAGAGGTTCGTTGTTGTGAGTCATGGATGGCAGAGCAGA
>BGPT01000102.1:2100-32185 GCA_003297045.1 Symbiodinium sp. clade C Y103
CATTGGAAAAACACAGTGTTTCGCGACTTTCCTACCTTTTCGCGCACCTGCATCTCTTCTCTTCTGACTTTCTTCATCTTCTGACTTTGAAGTACCGACTCGAGAAGTGTAGATGGCTCTTCTCACCTCTGCTTTTCAACTGTCCATATTGTCGGAAGTTTCACTTCTAAACTTCCTTCGAACATAATTGTAAAGGCATCAATTTAATCATCAATTTCCAGCAGGTTTTTTGCAATCAGACTCTCTTTATAAACTCGCTTGGAGCTTGGCAATCTTCTTACCAGGGCCTCAAGGATTGAAGTCTCAGCAACCACAAGTACAGCGGCAAGAAATGAAGTCCGGCCTCGAGCTGTGAGTTCTTAGTCCAGGAGATACCCAACGTGTCCCCCCCTACTGTTGTGGTCATCGAGTCATGACAATGCCAGGGCCAAGCTTATATCCCCTGCAAAAAAACACACGTTGAACTGTCATACACATATATATATATGATTATATATGCATATCATATCTGTATATACATGCATGTAAGGATATATATGTATATATATACACATGTGAGTAGAGACACCCAAAAAATGGTGAAGGTACTAAGATTGTGTGGTAAAACACCATATTGAAGGGCACCGTTGTGGAGGATCCACCGTTCTCCCCATTTAGAGCCAGGATCTCCATGGTGGCTCTGATCCTCACGTGCTCCATGGCCGAAGGTCTTGCAGCAAACGTGGCAACTGAAAATCCCCAATCAATGGAGGTGTCTATCGGAAAATCCTCTATCCATCAGGGGTTTTCCATTGCCATGTTTGAGCAAACTGAAGGGTACTTCATCATATCCATTCATATCCCATCAGAATTTGATGAGTGTTTTCCAATGGATATCATGATTCCATATCCATTGATTTGTTTTTTTGTGCCAGTGCTGAGTCAATGAGATAGTTCCAGCATCGAATGAGCAACTATTGGTGGAAGAGTGGTGGCTGCCCCCCGAAACCTTCATCCTTTCGACCTCCAGGCCATGACGGATTCCCGGGAACGTCCAGACATGGCCACAAAATGGTGCCCGGGCAGTTGTAAGTTCTAAGTTGGTTCAATACCCATCGAACGATAAACACCATACCCCATACTTTCCTTATAGTTATAAATCAACTTTGCTAGTACAACTCAATTCCAAATCCCCATTTTTGCTGGTTAAATCCCCATAAACGCTACTTAATCTAGCTATAAACCAACTTAGCAAACGAACTGGGGCACCAGGTCGCAGCTTCATGGCACTGAAACCTGCTGCCACGCTGCCACGGTCAAAACGCCGCAGGGCGTTTTGAAGCCGTTGGACATGATGCTTGCCACCAGCTTTGGGGCATCGGCAAAGCAACCATCCTGCATAGCGGAACGTATCTGGTGAGACAATGATTCTGGCTGAGTTTTTGCAGGAATTCACACACCTGAAAATAGCTATTTGCTTCCCAAAAGAAGTGCACCACCCCTGCCTGGTGGCGAAAGTTAGCCCTATTTGTTCCACTAGTTCAGTGACCTCGCGGTGTCATCATAATTCAGACTGATGCGTGTCTATATGATTTTAGTTAAAACATAAGCTTTTGGAAACTTATACTTTTGCCTACAAGTATCATGTATTGCTCGATGTTATCGCTAAATTGTCCTTAGTGTTCATTTCCAGTTGGCCAAGATGCCAGACAATGAGACCTAGACAAGCACGTGTTAGATCATGTTCGATCACATCGGATCATATTGGTTTCCCTCTGGTAAACTAACATTTTGCTATGGAAAATCACATTTTTTTATGGGAAAATCCACTATAAATGGTCCATTTTCAATAGCTATGTTAGTTTACCAGAGGGTTGGAGATGTTTGGAGTTAACCCATGTGAACCCGACATTCCGGGGCC
The DNA here is from genome assembly GCA_003297045.1 of Symbiodinium sp. clade C Y103. NCBI lineage: Eukaryota > Dinophyceae > Suessiales > Symbiodiniaceae > Cladocopium > Cladocopium sp. clade C. The sequence continues at coordinate 4,001 of BGPT01000102.1, forward strand.
CAAACGATGAGAGTTGGTGAACCGAAAGCAACACAAGTTGGTTCTACTAGTTAGTTGCTACGTGTTCCAAATATGCGTTTTGCTGAACATAGGGTGCCCCTAAATCCTCTGGTGTATCATCATTGTTCCTGTTAAATGGCCATGAAATATGGGTAAGTCCAATTTCTCAATGCCTGATTCAGCTAGCGAAACCCCCAACTGTCCCTGAATGTGAAACCCAACACATGCAACAAACAAATGTCCACGCTTCTAACCCCTCCAACACATCCCTTGACTCGTTTGAATTCTATATATAGCTCTGGGTAGACTTTCAAATGTCCATACCCTCCAGTAATCAAACATGGCAATGGAAATCGCCGATTGATAGATGATTTTTCCATTAAGACCTTATTCAAAATGGAAGTTTCCCAAAATGGGCGCTTTGACTATGACTTTGTGTTGACAAAGCCATAGTGAATTGGGGATCCATCATTTTAAGAGACCCCCAAATGGGAAAATATATGAAATAAGTGTAGATAGAATATGTACATGGAAATGTAAAGATATGATATTACCATAATTATACAAGAAACACATCCATCCCTGCCTTCCACGAATGATTCCCAGATGAATGGGTGAAAGCCTTGGAAATTGCACCCGAAAGCCATGGCTTTCAATGGGGTATGGCTGCAATGATGTGCCATGCAATAGGGAAAATACAGGAAAAGGGTGAACACATGGATTTCTATGGCCGAAATCCATCTGAACTGAAGTGACAGATCTGATGCGTTTACATAGGGTTACTGATTATGATAGCACCTAGTGAGAACGGCTAAACTTTAGATGCTAAGTATTATGAGGCTGACATATCATGCACGTGCAAAACGCAAACTTAAAGACAACAGCAGTATGAACCTATCACTTCTGCCTGGCGGGCTAAGGCGTGCACGAAAACTATGAGCTCAAAGAGCCTCAGGGAGGTGGCGGAGCTGCAGGCGGATGAGTCTGGAAAAATCATCACATCTCTCTCCATGGGGCCATAATAAACACAAATTTTGAAAAATATAATATTTATCATCAAATCAAAAAATAAACAGACACAACAAAATCAGACAAGGGCCAATTTTGGCATGGTTCCCCCACTAAACTTCTGGAACAATCACAGTGCGCTCGCCATGGGTTAAAAAGGGGTCCCTTTAAAAAAATCGCCAAATGAATGGCAGGGAGCAGAATTGAGTCATCATGTTGCCATAAGGAAAGGCCGTGCCCCATAAATTGGTTATACCCAAATGGCACATTTTAAAGGGAGAAATCCTGTTCAAACCGCTGGATTTTCAGGGTTCTCTGCTGTCAAACTCATATCTGGGCCCATCTTCAACGATGTTCAAACCCAAATCAGGATTGGAGTCAAATAATCATTCAGTTCCGATTCACTTTAGAGTAGAAAATTCCAAAGCCCGATATCTACTGCCCCCCCCGGTTCACTTCTCATCAATTTATACTTTACCATATATATCTCCCATGCAAAGAATCCATATTAACCTATTCATATGTCCACCACCTATTATCTATCTCAATATCTACAGTATCTATATACATAATATACATCTAGTCTATATCATTCATTCTATATCTATAGACTATGGTATATCTTTCACCATGAAGCCATGGTATCTTCCCCGAAATTGACGAGCTGCGGGAAGATCAGGCCCGGCAAATCGCAGGCCACGATCCACATGCCACCTCCGGGGAGATCCAGAAAAGAAACGACCAGTGGGGTTCGTTGATATCCAGGAACAAAAATAGCACTCAAATGCAATGATTCATTGGATTGGTTAATGGGACAATTTACAGGAAAGCCCAATATTTCATAGGAAAATCCATGGTTTCCTGTAAAATTTCCCTTAAACCAATCCATTGAATGATAGCTATGTTTTTGTTTGGGTTGCTATGTTTTTTTTCCTGAGATGTTTGCATTTTTTAGCTTTGGACGTGTTCCATGGCCGAGCTGGGTTTATGTGGGAAAACCTCAAAAACCCACCATTTGGAGATGGTATACATAACCCATTTATGATAATTCTGGGGATCGTGTAGTGTTGGGTTTATCAGATTACTAGAAATGAGATCTGATAACTTTGAGATGTTCCCTAAGTTCAGCCAGGGGGTCAGGCGCCAGCGATGAATCATTTCACTGAGTTCCCTGGACACTGGAGAGATTGTCGTTTGAAACATCTTGTCCTACCTGTCTCCACCCTTCAAGGCACTTTCAAGGGATGCAGCCAGTCTGGGCATTCCACTGGAATTTTGTAGTTGGACACCTATTCAAGGCTTGGACCCCCGGAATTTCATCCGCAATCCAACACATCATCATATCTTCAGGTGCCCAAAACAAACAACAAAAACAACAAATCTATAAATCTTGGCAAAGGTTCAATCCGCGAATTCCATTCACTCATTGAATTAAGTCCATTTATAATCTATTTAGCATGTCCGATTCGTGGTTTCAACCCATCTGACACATATTTGCCAGCGGGATCATCATCCCAAACATGGTGTGACATGTATTTGAAACAACCAACAAAGTCATCATTTGACATATAGTATACATCAACCAAAAGAAACATGGAAACTACCAAACATAAATACCCTATGGATCCAAACACTGTCTGAAAAGGTACTTCTATAGTACTTTAATGTACTTTACATATCATAGCCCCAAAAAATCTATTATTTGTAGTACTTTATATATCATAGCCCCCAAAAATCATACCCAAAGTATCCCAAAGTCATAGAAATTCCAAGAAATTCCCAGAATTTCTACACCTGGATTGGGTGGAAACCTCGTTGCGCAACGTCCACGACCACGTCCAAGGCTGCACCAAATTTGGTTTGCTGCTGGAGGCGCCGCGCCTGGGTCTACTTCTGAGGATTTCAATGGATTTTGTTTTTGTTTATGAATGGATATGAATGGATACATTATGATTCATGATTTTTTGTTTGGACACTGGATTTTGAATGGTTTTGAGTTTTGACATGTTTTTGCATGGATTGAAAGCAAGTTGTGCTCAGGTGCGCAGTGGAGGAGTTGTTGTGCGTTTTGCTTTTCGTTTTCTAGGATGGCTGCATCAGAAATACGATTTCTGGTGAGTGTATCTAGTTGCAAGGGTGAGCACAAACCACCTTGTATCTGTGTAACTGGGAACCACATTGTTTTTTGGAACTGGATTATTTAACCTTGAATTTGTTGCTGAGAAGCGTCCTTGGATGTCATAAACCCGCAATTGCCAAGCATTTGTGAACTTGCCATTAGTTCGTAAATAAGGTGAACACACCAGAAATAACCTATGAACTATTCTATCAACAAAGGGATTCCAGGATTCAAATTTTGGGTCTTAGCCACTAACCGTGGCTTCAGCGATAGAGTTGGAGTTTGCAACCCTCAAAAAACATGGTCACGACATGATTCAGATCTCTGAATACCGGTTGAGCATCCCTGTGACCAAGACTATACAGTAGTTGAGAGGGAATGAGCACGTCAGGAAAGCACCAACGAACAAGACTACAGGTTCAGCTTCTGTTCTCAATATCCGGGCAAAGAGTTCGATATCAAACATATCATACATCAGCAAACATGTGATATCTTGCGTTGCGAACCATATTTGAAAAACTTTTCTTAAAGTGCCCATATGAGCAATCTGGGAATTGTGGGCCACCTGGACCAAAGCAACCCGTCCCACAAGGGAAATGATGGCTGTATTCTCTTTGATCAGAGTCTCAGGGCTCGAGAATGCTCAAGAAACTGTTTGTTTTGAAACCAACATGCCGTTGTTCTTGCAACAACGTCCACATCTTCATGGGTACCGCTACTGAAATGTCAATACGTTGCGTTGTTGTTTTTTTTCTCTTCTGTTGCTTCGTGGTAGCTGCCTCTTTCATTTCCAGCAATCCTTGTGAATTGGTCCCAATTTGTCCCAATCATGTTGGCGCGGAGGTTCCGGATGTTTGTGTTTTGTGTCATGACTTCATCTGGGTCCTTGCAGACAGGTGGCCAAATAACCATCCAAAAAATCCAGGGACATAGAAACGACCTCGGTAGCGGCCAAGTTGCTGGGATGGGAAAGGAATGCCACATGTGGCTGAGGAAATCCTGAGGAGATGTGTCTTTCCCATGTTGAGTAAACTGCATCTCTGCAGTTTTGTTGGAACATCTGGCTGAGATCTCTCAGTTGGTGGGATTCGAGGAACAAATTCATCAGTGATGGATGTGGCTGAGGTTGGCAGAGCTGTGATCAAAGGCAGTATGCTGTGCAAACTACATATGTACATTTGTGTGTATGTGCATGTCATCTATCTTATTCCTATGCGCGTAAAAAAAAAAACATGTATACATACATGTGCCATGATCAAAATATGGTATCTGGAGTATGATCATCCCAGCATCATTGGCGGACTCCTCAACAATAGGTATAGTAATCCCTATCAATGAGGGGATGACCATCCGCTTTCATGGGAAAATATGGGAATACAATGTGTGTTCTGATTGTGGCACATGTGCACATGGTTGTTCCAGAATTCTGATGTCAATCCCGTGCTGTTTCATTCGGGAGTACCAATTTATATAGTAGCAAATTACATCTCAATTTGGGGAGGCACCCCCCAATTCGCAATCAACCAGGGTAAACAAGAATCCGGGATTGACATTAGGAATTAAGAATCTTATTGTATCCTATACCCATTACATCCCCATTAATTACATCCCAATTGAACTCCCATTATATATATATATATGTAGAGAGTCATCCTGGAGTAGATAGAATATGATAACTTCAAACAAAACACACTAAGATGGCAATATCTTTGAACGTCCCATATTCATCCATATTCTATCTACCTCAGGATGATTATACATACATCCTTTTAACTCATGAATCATGAACTCTATGCAAATGTCCACCAACTTCGCCTTCACCTCACCACAGGGCCACCAGCTGCCCGCAGAAAATCTGCTGGGACGCCATGCATAGAGCAGGCAGACGGCTGTGGGCTCGGGCCTCTTCGGAAACCAGGCAAGGCCTGAGGAGTTGCTGCTTGAGATCGGTGAAGACCGGACCTTTTTGGGCTGGATCCGAAGTTTTGTTGCTTTCTATTGGCTGGTCTCATTTTTTTGGGGATCTCCATGTCTTCTTGTTTAAAAGTTGAATCAAGAATTGGTTGAGAGGAAACTTTTCCGGAAATAACAATAGTTGACTTGGAACCAACCCAGTCATGCCTTGCTTTATGGATTGCTTGTTGATCAGCTTCCGTCCGTGTTTTCTTTCTTGCTCAATTGTTTGCTTGCTGATTTGCTTGGTTGGTTGATTGGTTGTGTTTGTCCCTGTCCTTGGCATTCCATGGCAAACAAACTAGGTCACGAGTGCGCATTTCTTTGGGTAACTTCTTCAGCTGCTTTCCAACCTCTTACTGTAGGCTTACCGCTTCCTCGAAGATGAAAGGGAACCATGAACATATTATGTACCTTTCAAATTCTGGGCATGCACATGGGATCGATCTAGTTCCATGAAACCAAACGACTGGGATTGTCCAACAAATGGGGTCCCGCAAATCCCCAAATATGACCATTACGCTAGTGAACATGAGTGTCCAAACCCTAGATTTTGGAGGTACGTTCCAAATTGTACCTTCTGAACTCCTAAAACAAGCTAAGTTTTCTAAGGTATGTCAAGCCTCCACTCCCCCCATCATCGTGCCAGCCTAAGGCGAATGCGCCCAGAAGAGCTCTGATATAACCTGCAGGAGGTGCATCCCAGTGATGTGGGTCGTAACAACATAAGATATGATATATCATGTTATGATATGTTATGTACAGTTAATACATAGTTATGATGTTATATAGCGCATATAACTACTGCATCAGGTAAAGAAACTATAATTTGGTATAAAAGGATTGTGCCCCAGATACAAGAGGCTAAAGGTATCTGTCTGAAACCACCTACGATTCCAGGGGTCGCACATTCAAGTAAGCTCCCACGAAGTGATCTGGAGCTGCCATGCCAATGCTGAACTGTCATAGTTTTGCAGAATAGTTGTATGGGAGCTTCAACATCTTGTGGATCTCAGAATTTAGAGACTCTTTCTGGAAACAAGTTGTCAATGCCATATTGCAAGTGGTTTTCCTTTTTTTTTGTGTTTCACACTTTTTGGATCTTTTTGGGAGAGTTCACTGCTATGTGCCCATATATATGTGCCCAGGATCTATAGTGATCTCAAAAAAAAACATGTGGGAAGTTCAAGAACCCCGGTAGTAGGATAGAGAATCGCTGGGGTGATCATCCCATCGACCTGCACCCTTGTAGTATCCAGCTTACCTTCTGTCATCCCCAAACGTACTTTATAGTTGGGTAAGGGTTCCGAGAATGGATGACAATCCCCATTTTGACCCATGGCCCAACCGGGGCCCAACCCAACCATCAGTCCTGAATGACATCTTTGTTTTTGGCTGCCAAATCCCCATGAGTGTTCGCTAATCTTGCCATTCTTCATGCTTATAAGCATATTAACCATCAACCACCAGTCAATGGATTGGTTTAACGTTTAAGATATCAACTGCGGGAAACCATATGTGTTTTTTTTTTTTACCAGCCAAATGTATGTGTTTCCTGCAAAATTGTCCCTTGGAGAATTTCTGGAAATCAGGGATCAACCAGGCACCGCTCAGCCGTAAAGTCAAGGTGCAAACCACATTGGGCCACAGCAGCAAGACATCCCTAGGCTCCATGGCTCACTAGAAATTCTCGGAGTTTGGTGGTTCGAAATTTGCTTCTCCATATGGCTTTGGCTCAAACGGGTACCAACCCCAATTGATGAAATTCCGAAGAACGTAGCAATTTCTATGGTTAAAAATTAAAAACATGTAAGAAACCACACAAGACGTTGGGGTTGATAATTTCGAGGCCTACCCATATATGGCTTCGTCTGCCAGCAGGGTAACGCGAACTCCGGACTTTGTCAAAACCTCTTGGTTGTGAATATAATATATATGAATATATAGTTCGGGGGGGGGGGTAGCAGAGACTGGTCACTCATAAGGGGTGGGTCCCCCGAACTTCAATGGAAAAGGGCACACATGGATCCACAAGATTGAGCAAAAATTGTAATTGGTAGTATCGGTCAGGGGTGCATAATTCTTTTCCAGCCTTTGTCTGCCAATCAGGTACCTGCAATTCCAAACCAGTAGGATCGTGTTTTCCAAATAGATAGCTGTTTTTTTGGATATGCAGAATGCTTGGACTTGTTTGAACGACCCCATACCCACCAACTTTACTTTAGTTGGTGTGTACTCTATAAGCAATTGATGTCCATCCAGTATCTTCAACAATGATTGGCACATTCTCCTGCAACTGGACATCGTGCCGCATTGCTGCTGTTCTTGCCATATTTGAAATAGCGACCATCAGAAATCACGGCTGCTGACTGTCAAGTGTCGGTTCTTCAAGCTGATGTTGCATCATCAGATTCTCTTTGTTACTCCCTTACCTCTCCTTATTTTGTGGTTGCGTTGACACTCTTGACACATCACCACCTGATCAACTATCCAACGATCATTGGTCTCAAGCCAAGAAGCCTGGTGCACATTAGTTGTCAGCATGCGATCATTGAATGAAGTTACAGTGACCCTGGTGGGCGTTACCCTTTGATCTTGGCCATTAGTGTGCTCAACATGTATGAATGTCCAACTTGTTTCTCACAAAGGCGTTTGATCTTGCAACATTGGGTGTGTCTGAAAATAGGGTATAATACCATCCGAAAATGTCATTTCACTAGGGAACGAGGGATAATGATGATTCATGATTAACCCTGCCTTGGAGATTGGGGTGCCCTAGGCATTAGGCCGTATTTTCCGACAAACCCATGAGTCTCAAGCTTCCTGGCAATGTCCCAAAATCATACAACGTGCGACCCCTGGTCATAAGTCCTTTAATATTCCTTCATCTTCACCCATGCAACTGCAAATGTATCTATCCCAGTATAGCCTATAAACTTGCCGGAACTTGGGAACGTGAATGCCTCACATCTTTTCGGCTTAGCATGCCCAGTTCAGCCATGCAGCGTGTCCCAAATTCGGTTCCGGTGAGACGCGGAGCTTGGAAGACACCAGGATCTGCAAACAGAAACGCCGTAGCAATAGTTGAAGATCATAGGGGCAAATTTATACCCCAAAATAGCCTGTTGAATACATATGGATACAGTACATACCCTCTGGTAAACTATCATAACCAGGGAAAATCACCATTTTTTAATGGGAAAATCCACTATCAATGGTCCATTTTCAATAGCTATGTTAGTTTACCAGAGGGTAAAAAAAACAGAAAATTATGATTAATCATCAAATGTAGGGGCACCGATCGTTTTCAGACAAGCCTATATGTAGATCCCCAAGCACCAGTACTTGCCGTACAACAACTGACGACTTTTTGGTGATGGTCCCTGAATATCACCAAGAATTGCCGAGCATCTTTGGAATGTTGATTTATCTACATGGCTCAAACCCCGTTCCTTACATTTCCTTTGCATACACCACTCTCTAACCACCAGGAAACTAGGTGCAACAGCCCGTGGGTAAGCATGGAAAACCTGGGACGAGTACCAGGGCCGTGCTTTTGGGCCGTTTCAATCCCTTGGTGTCACTTGTGAAACATGGACTCTGACAGTGCGCAGCAGGATGTTGCAAGGCAAATGTAATGATCAAACGTACATGACGGTTTGTGATGTGATCATGTGTTAGCTTTAAACTACATCTATAGAGAAACATAAACACAATGCACATCATGCAGGACCTTGCCTTGATTGTATGGTTGTGTGGTTGTTCCTGTCACCATGACGAAGTATCAGGTTCTTTGTGTGATTGGGTTTGTGTCACTTCAATTGCTGAGCAGCTGGATGTGGGTCATTTGCCCTTTGTCAGGACGAGTTTTCCAGAGCTTAACTGGCAAAAACCAACCACTGGTTGGTGCTTACCACATCCTAACAGGACTTACACATTTGTGCTTACCGTCTCGAGAATAGAAAGGCAAGGGACATTTGGCGAAAATTGGAGACCCAATGGTCTCCCTGAAGATGTACTCTCTGGTTATGACGAACAGTTCGCCATGGTATAGATGGCCCATTTATAGATGATAAACATGGTGATTTGATGATTTACCTATTAAAAATGGTGGTTTTCCATGGCTATGTTGAATAGCCAGAGGGTATGTTTTAGGACTATTTATCAAATAAGATGAAGTAACCAAAATCTGTGATCCAAACCATGCTGAAACCCAGCCACCAGTGCAATGTCGCTGCCCAATCACAGCTTCTAACCCCTCTCATCGCGCGGTGGCTGCGAACTTGACATGCACTGGCGGCGGCACATCGAAACATGCTCCTTGGTTGGCAATTGGAGGTTTGATTCCTTGGCATGATTTCTCTGATATAACCTTTGCGTCTGGCCTGCAAATGGAAGATAGAAGAAGGATAATACCACTGGGAACATATCAAGTCAATATCATGATTGACGAAAGCTTGGAGAAACGGAGTTTAGTACGATTACAAGGATTACATTCTGAAGCCGTGCAGTCAACACTCACGTAGCTAATCAGTTGTGGCTTGATAGCCTGGCAACAACATGTGACAGCCCCAATGTTGATTATCCTGCGTGCCCATATTCACAAGCACAACTACATGGGTTTTATGTTTTAGAATAAATGATGCTGCAATAACGTATACTACGTGTAATATACAATATACATCAATATACATATATACAGAATAAATAAACCCTAGCAAGCCAAGTTCAGCCAAATTTTCTAATCGAACATGATTAATACAACACAAGACAACAACCCCAAACATAGGGGGCTGCTCTTTCGCCCCCTCTTTGCTAAGGAATGGACCCTGCGCAGTGAGCTGTGCCACGTGCGTATCCTTGAGGATGGTCGCACCTGCCGTGGGACATCAACAAGAATTCGTCGTTTCAGGCTGTCTCAAAATCAGTGGTACACCAGAGTCCTTCCAAAATAGGTTTTTGGAATAAATATATGATTGGTAGTGTCTTTTTATAAAGCCAAATTGCTGAGAAAGGCCACTTTCAAAATGGGTATGATGATGCATGCTTCTGGAATATGTACTTTGATAAACCTTTCCGAATAAGAATCGCGTGTTCGATTTGTGCACGTTGAACATAAATTGAAATTGACTATATAATTTCCCATTTGCTGATTGCTAACTGTCAAATTGGGTACACCAAGATTAATACAAGACTGCCCATGCTTGACCCATATGTCCTGTGGCTGAATCCTTCAGGAACATCTGCCTACACCTGTATTTTGTGCGGCAATATCATAGAATTGTTGCTAGTTGGCTCAATTTTCTACAATGGTGACACCGCTTTTTCATACGGGTGCAATCCCGCTTGCTTCTGGTCAAACTGCATTCTTTTCAAACGCACCAGTTCTTCATGGCAAAATCTACCCCCAAAAGCGCCCAAGCAGAAAAAATGACCAAGTTTTTTCCTTCAGGGTCCAACGAGAAACCCCAAGGAATGCCCAGCTTTTTGTTGCTCATTGATTTTTCCGCCTGGCAGTCCGCGCAGCACTTGATCGTCGGCCTTTTTTGGGATGCCTGGCGGGTGAAATCCAAGGGTTCTCTGAACGATGAGAGGTTTGCAACCTGATGTGGTTTACATCCAATAATAATGGGAGATAGTAGGATAATGCTGAATAATGTAGGATACTCACGAGATAATATGGATTGGTCTGGGAAAAGAATGGGACAATAGTGGGATAACAATGGAACAACAGAATAGATTTACTTAAGTTTTTCAAATGGAGACTCGTTTTTCTGTTTGAAACCATTCAAATGGAAATGATATGAAAGTATGGTAAAACCATGTAAAACCAATGCCATAAACCATCCCCAAGTTTGAAGTCCGTTATATATAGGGTATTCATTCTACTTGATAGTAAAAGCCCCTCCAAAGGTTCGTTCATGGGAGGATTTATTGTTGGGTTTGCCACAACCTGTCCCTTCCAAGGTTTGCAAACCCCACTCACTTTTGGACTTCATCCCACTCGCACTTTGCACTTTTCAACCTGTTTGAAGTCAAACCCTATGGACCAATGGATGCACATACTTCCCGAGAAGGTACTTGGCCGCCAGCTTCGCTCTCTCAGAAGCTACAAATGCATAGGGAGACGAATTCCAACACCATGAACCATCTCCACTTTACCCCACTTTTCCCTCTTCTACCATGAGGGGTCTTACAAACCATGTTGCCCTCCGCTAAACTAAGATAGATATGGAAAACCTACATCAAAATCCACCATTTGTAGATTGCCTTCGACCTCCTCGATGGGCGGATTCACTAAGTTGTTGGGGTCCGCACGAACCTTAGCGAAGCCAGGAAAATACTGCAACAAAAGGCTTGGGGTTGATGAAGAGGTCCAAAAAAGGTGACACATAAAACAATTTGGATTCCTATTGCTGTAGATTCATGTCAATATTTACATTTTTTTTTGGATACATATTACATATTTGTTTTCCCGGCAAAAAAATCCTCAGTTCCAATAGATCAAACACTTGTAAAATGAAAAAATCGCCTGCAGGACAAGGTAGTTCCAAGGACGGGATTAAGCTGCTAAGAATGGCTACCGTACTGTGAATTGAAGTACTAATGGCTCATGTGAAATCGGCCACGGTTCCGCCAAGAGACCAGCAAACGCATTTTCTGATTGGTGGTTGAGCCTACTGAAAATATCTTCGTCAATGGGACTAATCATCTATATGTCTTCAGGGTTAAAAATAAACACCATTTGAAAACACCAACAAGTTGTCCTTTTTGCGTTTGTTTGTTCCATGGTTTCCATTGTTTTCCCTCCCCACTTGGATCAACATTTGCAAACCTGTCACATCTCTGAACCTGCGCGACATCACCATCTTCCCATTTTGATATGAGGCATTATGCCATCATCCATCCCATCTTGATATGAGACGTGATGTTTGTTTAACAGTTTTGAACTCAACCAACTTTTCACAAAAACGCGTCGTCACTCTTGGGCTTCACCACTCATCTTCCCGTCTTCGAAACCTCCGATGTGAACCGAGTCCCCGGACCATCTGGTAACTGGTGAAGTTGTACCACGAAGGCGCTAAGGCTTGGTCGTAGAAGATGAACCAAGGACTGGCGGTTGGCTGCAGCGGAATCCCATGATTTGCTGGAGAAATCATCAATTCTGGCTGTAGATGTTCTTCCAATTACCTCCATTTATTGGGGTGTTGCTCATTGCCATGTTTGATTTCCGGAGGGCATTGGTTACTCTTTGTCACATGTCGGAACTCCTTCAAGTGCAGGCTTCAACTTGGTCTCTCCGGTGACCCGCATGTCGGCGACTCAAAGCAGTATGTTTAATCTTTCAGTTGAGCCCCAAAGTGCTGAGAGTCTCACAACACCATACTGTGACTCAGCTTCCAAAGGTGGAGGTCAAACACTTTGTACCTGAAAAACGCCAGGATTCCGAGATTCCCAAACCCTCCAAACCCTTCACCTCAGATCGTAAGACCGTTCAATGTTTCGCTGAAGGATTCCCATTAAACCTCGGTCAGAGAAGGCGATGTCCCGCACCAAAGTGATGTCTTTTCCACCAACGGTGGGGGCAAACTCAGGAAAAAAAAGTCGACATCAACTATTGGATCACTCATCCATGGGCATCTATGGTCTTCTTGGTTTTTGGAAGATTTTTTGGAAACGATCATCAATCATTGACTGATTTTGGGGTTTCTAATTTGAGAAACACCATGTGTATACATAACTATGTTCATCCTGGAAATCAACCATTGCAGTCACAACCACTGACAGAAACAACTGTGAAGTACCCTTTGGTACTTTAACATAGCTATTGAAAATGGCAATTTATAGTGGGTTTTGCCATCAAAAATAGTGATTTTCCATAGCTAACTGTTAGTTTACCAGAGGGTCTATCTAAAAGCAACATCGAGATCACTTTCAGCCATTGCTTCCACACTGATCATGGACAGGATCTTACCAGCTCTGTCACTGACGAGCAATGACCAAGACCTACCCTCTCGTAATTTAACATAGCTATTGAAAATCACCATTTTTTAAGGGGTAAATCCACTACCAGTATCAATGGCCATTTTCAATAGCTATGTTAGTTTACCAGAGGGTATCTATTGATCCCATAGAGGAGTCTTCAGTTTGGACCCATCCCCTCCTGCACCCATCCTTCGTGCGAACCTTTTTGGCTGTGACCAACTCGCCTCTGCTTGGCAGATGACTGCGGCCAGAGCTGCTATCATCAGTCTGCAGACCAGACACTCTCGGCTCTTTTGGCAAGTCAAAATATGCTGGAGACTTACCATCCGTCTACAACTACAATAACTGTTGGATTCATGCCGGATTTGTTTCCGGTTGAATGGGTGAACAAAAGCTAGCTTATCTATAGCCAAGTGATTACGATGTGGGTTATAGTCCCTTATAGTTAAGATGTATTGTGATATATCCCGCTTATGATCACCATGAACTGCCAATTGCGGGAAAATCCAAGTATCAAGCGGTATACATCCGGATAGTCAGAAGAATCTTGTCCGATTCATGGAAAAGAAAAAACAAGGGCACCCAAGAGCCCTTCCTGCTGCAAGGTCGTGATGATGCGTTTTGTTTTTGTTTTTTTTTCAGATCAAGGCCTGTTTGACTTGTGGCTGTGGAAACCTTCAGGTAAGCTGCCTAAACAAATCAGTGGCAGTTATCATCCAAAGCTCTGCCGGCCCAAAAAAACATAATAGGTCATTTCAGTTTCTATCCAATTTTGGCTGCATGATGCTAGCAATGACATTTTGAGATTTTGAGACACCGCCACAAGTAGATTGTCATTCTACCGCACTTCAAAATAAACATTTTACCTCAACCATGTGGCAATGCTGGTATCAAGGCTAATCTTACATGCCCTGCAAACAAAGGTTGGTTCGTATATACAACTTCCCCGTTTATGGCACGACAATTGGCGAACTGTGGTCTGCGTTTGAGGCAATCCTATGTTGGTGTGGTACTGTATCTGTCTCAATAGCTGAGCTTTCCCCGGCTCTACGGCCACTTGGTATAGTTATTCCGTGAATTGCTACATCCAGCATCTGCATCTGCAACTAGGACGCCGCAAAAAATTCAGCGCAAAGTCACTACTACGCTACTTGGGTCAGTCGTCACCTCTATGGGGATGGCCGAACCATCTCATATGCTTTCAGTGGTGAATTGATCAGCCATAAAATCCGATTTACTCATCAAGATGGATGTGAACCCTCCTCAGACATGTCATCCCACCTGTAACGGATGCAACCCAATGCAACCCATCTTAATCCCACATCAACTCGATTTCAAACCTGGCTTCACATGCCTCTTTTTATGGGCAAAGAAATCCTGAAACATCGCCAAACCATGAATATTATTGTTGTAAGAAACACTTATTGGAACCTGATTGTGGTGTAGCCTCACATTTCATAGTATCACTTTCCTTGGAATTCTTCGGATCACGCATGACCCACCACCAGCTGCTCAGCTCACATACTCTTCACGTGCATGGCGTCCGGGCCGTCCGGGAGTGCGGCGCTGGCCTTCGTCTGTCTCTCCTTCAGCACCTGCGGTGGCAGGGCGTGAAGCAAGAAATGCGGGTTTCAGCAACCTACCCTCTGGTAATTTAGCATAGCTATTGAAAACGGCCCATTTATAGTTGATTTACCTCTTAGTAATGGTGATTTTCCATAGCTATGTTAGATTGCCAGAGGGTAATAAACAAAAGTTGTTTTGTGAACAAATGCGGGCCGTCCATGTTAATTCTTACGTGGTGAAAAAAAAGTCATGGGTTTCATGAAACGAACAAATTGATGTCATCTGACCCTGCTTACATAATGGCAATGAATGTGGGTTCCTCAACAAAGAAAGGTTTGACGGGCGCTTACCATGGTTAAAGGGTAAATGGGCGCTAGTTCGTTTCACAAATAAAACTGGGGAGGTGAGGTGATCTTACTATGGTTTAGAGTAAAACATGTCGCTGTAATCAATACAAATTGGGACGGCATCAAGACCATGAAGATAAAATTGGGGTTTATCATGGTTTATCCGTCCAAAAATCTCAATGTTGGTTTATCAAAGGCACATAAACTATACCTTCTGGCTATTTAAGATAGCCATGGAACATGGCTAATTTTGGATGATTTTCCCATTAAAACCCTCAATTTATGATGGATTTTCCATGGTTATGTTAAATAACGAGAGGGTATCTCTATAAGTATCGTAAACCATACCAACACTGGACTTATGTCCACCAACTCAGCGGACTTAGCGATCTCACGGGGCCTCACGAGTGCAGGAATGCTTTGAGTCAACGGGGGAGTCCCTCCAGGCCAGCGAAGCTTAGTGTCTTGAAGAATGGGACAACAAGAAAAAACAGGAGTGCATCCAACGCGACACCAGACTTCAGTGTTTTCCACATCAGTTCTTGTTAAACATCAGCTCCAGATCTGATTAGTGACTACGTATTGCAATTCATTCTTCATAGATTCATTCAAGTTCATCTTAGCCATTTCATAAGTTTCGCATGTGAATCCTCCTTTGCAACTCCCAACTCACTCGGCACTCAGCTACCAAGGCACAGTTAGGAGCTGCGACATCTGCAACTTGATCTTGGCCATGTCAGTTCTGAGATTCAGGAAATCCTCGCCAACAGGTAACATGGAAGACCTGCATCAAAATGCCGCCATTGCATGTCTAAGTACGCTACGCCAAAAGTTTGGGTCTAACCATGCCCCAGAACCATCAATTTGATCATCCTCAGAATTACAAACCTATTTTAAGACTTCCTACACATTGACTGTCAAGGAATTCATGGAGGTAACCTTGTGTGTGCAACAAGTGCCTTCAATGTGTATACTGTATATGGTTCCCCAACTGATCAAGAACAAGGCCTCTATGGTCCCTACGGATGTTTGATACAAGTAAGTCATACCACATTTTTCTGTGTGTCCAAAAGTTGGGTACCCCAAAATCCATTGATTTATCATGGTTCATCATCATTTTCTCAAAATTCAGATGGCAATTCAAAGGAAAACATCACGCTTCAGACAACCCCATGTCATCTCTTCGCTGCCAAGGCTCCGATTCCATGGCACCAATGGCATTGAGTCCATGCAACCCATCGCCTTTGACCTTGGCTCCCTTCGTTTCGCTCACGCTGCGCGCAACGGTGGAGCCCTGCTGCGTCGTGGCCGTGGTGGAGGCGGCGGACTTGGTCTTGGTGGCCGCAGGGGTGTCCTCAGGGATTGCCACCTGAGCAGCTTGGAAGGGACGGCCGTTGAAAGGGAAGAACATGGACCGTGTAACATTTTGATGATGTCTCGGTGTCACAATCTTACTCTGATGATCTCTGATGTGTATGCAAGACAAAATACGGTAATATGCATTATCTAATCTAACTATATTTATAATTACATACAAACATCTACACGTATTATATATAATATGTATAGATAGTAACATAGTACCTCCTGTCCCACAGCAGGTTCAAGGAGCAATCCTCAGGAATCACACTTTGTTCAAAACAACGATGTTTGCTTCTGGATTTTCCCGCATAACCAACGCCTTGAATCCATATATTTTATATTGTTATGTGTATATAATTATAGAACACTACTTCCGTCTTAGTTGATCAAAACCTCAATTCTGGCTGGTTGCATATTTAAGTGAAATCTTATTTATAAATATGGATTTGCATGGATTTACATGGGTTTACCTATTCAAATAATGATTAGGTTCATACTTCATACATACTATTTAGATCACCTCATATATTATATATATGTATATATATATGTATACACACATATATATATGTATATACAGGAAATATGAATCACGGGAATTCCAAGCTTCAAGGGCCCCAAAAAACTCCTGACATCTCCTGACCTTGTCATAGTCATCCTCCGTAAAGGCTTGAACTTCGTCAAAGTCAATTGAGGGAGGCACTTGGGGTTCCTGGGAATAGCCGGGTTGGGGGGGGGGGCAGCCCGGAGAAAATGATGGTGCCACTACCGTAGCTATCTATCGCCATACCATTGTAATACATCGTAAAATCATTATAAACATAAACATTACCATCTGGTATATTAACATAGACCCTGAGAATAGCTATTTTTAGAGGAAACTTTCATCTTCCAATCCCTATCTACCAGGGACTATGTTAATTTACCAGAGGATAACAATCAATAATATTGATCATTGGATTGGTTTAAGGGAAAATTTACAGGAAACCATGGTTTTTACCATCAAATATAGAGGTTTCCTGTAAATTTTCCCTTAAACCAATCCAGTGAAGCTCCCCAACAGGGAAAATGGTGGATAGCCACAGCTCCTTAGCTCCCTCACCACCAAAATGACCCAGCAACTGGATGCTCAGTGATGCTCATTGCAAGATATGGCCACTAGGTTCTCAAATCAAGGGAAGTCTCAATCAATCCTGTATTTTCGAAGCCAACCACCCATAGTGACAGGGTTTCAGCTTGCTGCTCAGACTTGAGACTTCAAGTTTAAACCTGAACCCCAAAAATACACCCAACTACGAAAAGGAATTGTGGTAGTCCTCCCACAAATATTTCCACCACAGCCCAGGCCCCCCCAACACTGTCAGACTCCTCTTGTACCACATGATGATGTTTGTCGCTTTCATCGTCCACCATCTTCTCTAAGAGCACAGCAATGGCCACGTTAATCAGCACGATGCCATTGATCAAGTTGAAACTCACGAAGAAAAAGGACACACCAATCGCTTGCGTGGGATTCCTGAGGCGAAGACATCCCACGGCTGGTTAAAAAAAACATGTTGATGCATACGTTTTGATCATTTTTTTGGGGGGGATGGTTCAAACATGTTGAAACAATGGTTGCGATATAATATATGTTGCATATGCATGTATAATGATGTGTGTGTATATATAATTAATCATCGCAAGTAAAGATGGAAGAAGTTTTTTTTGGCAGCAAGCAGCTTTTGAGCAAAGAGTTTCGTGCAAGCAGTGACGGACGGATCGGTGGCTCTAGCGCAAAACTGTTGGGTAGTCAACTGAAATCATTGTGTTTCAACAGTTGTGCAAATTGGATTAAATTGGCATGAAGCGGAAGACACACACACAAACAAAACACATGAAACATTCTGAGACCACCCATCAATGGGTTTCAAATTGCGAAAAGAAACATCTGCCACAAGTTGTTCCCCTGTCACCCATCAAACTTCTCAGCCCAGACTCGTGGTATGCAACATTGGCCTTGTGACCACCTTGGGGCAAGCTTGACTTAAAATACCAAGCTGGTTCCAAACTGCCTGGATAAAAAAATGGAACTGTGTGATCTGAAGATGCTTTGACTACGACCATGTTCCAGATGTTTTTTCAGATTCTGTATGAGTCTTGAAAAAAAAAAACATATGTATTACTATGATTTACTATGCATATAGTGATCAATCATGCTTTGGATCACCATACAGTTGTAAAGTTCTTATGTGCCACTCTTGAAGACCCTGCCTAAAACTATTCTCCAGATGGTTAGTATATTGTGGTTCGTATACATCCCCCTTGGTGGCAACAAACATTGCATGAACGTACCCAGCCTCAGACCAACTCTCTCCGGTGAGAACCTGGAACATCGTGAACAACGCCTTCCCAAAGTTCCCGAAGTACTCGTAACCTCCACTTTTGACAAAACAAAACACAAGTCTGAGCCCACAAGTCAGGCCACCTAGAATCAGCTCCATTTAGGACATGGCACCATGTTTCAGAAACAAAGGATTGTTTTCCTTGTGAAATGGTCCTTTCCACACAGGCTTGTGTTTTTTTACCCGAGAAAAGTATAATTTGAGTTGAGGGGCATCACTGAGTCATCACCGCAAAGATGACTAAAGGGGGAAGCTCAACTGAGAAAAAAAACACCAAGCAGCATGTTTTCCATAGCACCTGTCCAGTCTTACCAATGTACTGTAAATTTACCTATTTCAGCTCAACAACAAAAAGTCATGTATTTAAGTACAGGTAATTAAATCTAGAATGGGTGGTGCAACGGAATAACTATATCAATTCTCAATCATTGAAAATCATCATCCCCAAAACCTCCACGCAACTATTGCAAATCAGCATTTCCAAGCCGTGGCGCCATATTGAAGATCCCGTGCCGTAGTGATTTCAACGATTTCTCCCAGCTCATTGGTGTAACTGCCAGTTTCTCCGTAGTTCATAAAGAACTCCACACCCAAGATGGCATAAATGGACATCACCAAGACCTAGGACACAACGTCGTGCTGATACCCTCCGGGCTTGATCCAGTAAGAACATGTAAACGTTCGATGTCACGGACCCCATGAGGGACTTACCGGAGTTATGTACTGTAATATATGTGTATGCCCCCATCGTTCAGTGTTTTTGTCACCATAAATTCATCTTGGCGAAACTTTCTAGTTTCATTTAGGTCATGTTACCCTCTTGAAGTGTTCATCCATTAAAAACACCCCCACCAAACATGGGCATCCCCTAGGCGCTTCCCACTGTAGATGGACCATGCTTAGTCAGATTACTGGTGACAAGACCTGGGTTAGAACCTATGAAATATCCCCATGTATGAGGGAGTCTAATCCAGTTACCCTCTGGTGAACTAACATAACTATGGACAATCACCATGTTTAATGGGAAAATCCACTATAAACCACCATTTTTCAATGGCTATGTTAGTTTACCAGAGGGAATCACCACCAGCCAACTAGCTCACTCCATGGCCGATCAATGCATATGCCCCATAAAACATCCTCATGGTCCTCATGATACTGTGGATCGAAGGAATCCTCCACCAGTTGATAGCTATTGGATAGATACCTGTACCAACTGGTGGATTTCTTCCATCCACAGTATCTCCCATGGTTTTCTTTGCAGGTCCGCATCCTGGATTTCCACCCCAACCCCTGGACACCCCAACACCCACCTGAATGAAGAAGGCGTTGGCCACGCCCGGCACCGCTTTGCTCAGGGACTGCATAATCTTCCGCAGAGACTCCACACGTTTGAAGAGCCGAAAGACGCGGAAGGCGCGCATCATCCGCAGCAGCCCTGGCAGGCTACGATGGCGCTGTAGGTTTGTATCCCAGAGAAAAGGTTGGCAAAGTAGAGGGTACGCAGAGTAGCCAATAGTTATTCATAAGCTTCCTCATGTTTGAATGTTCATAAAGGGGGGCCCCATCCTCCAATTTGAAACAAGGAGTCGAGCTGAAAGGGTGATCCGCAGCAGATAGAAGAGCCAATGTTACAGGGCTATGTGATCACTGCTTAGATGTTGCCAATCCGATACTAGTAAGCGAAAAGTAGGTGAGTACTGGGATGATATACCACAATTACTAACAACACATCGCTAAATTGTGGCAAGATCTAAGTTACAAGTTTGGTTTATCACCCCATCGAACTGTAGCACAATATGGATATATCATATCCATCCATATGGCTATGAGTCAAAACCCTGGTACCTAGTGAACATCAAAATAGCTGGTAAATGGATGTTCATCCCACTCAAATGGATAATAATAGGTTTTGACCCATCCCCATGTAAATCCCAGTTTGATCTATAGTGACATTGTAGTTTTCCTCAACCTTCGAGCCGGCCTAAGGGCCCAGGGAGGTCTGGCAAGACGTAGTTCATGAGTCCAATGGTGACCACCACCACATCGAAAATGTTCCAGGCGGATTTCCAGAAGCGGCAGAGCCAGAAGGAATACATGTTCCACATCCTGGTGTTGTTCCCAACACGTTCTACCCTCTGGAAAACTAACACAACTATGGAAAATCACCATGTTTAATGGGAAAAACAACTATAAATGGATGTTTTCAATACTAGTAGCTATGTTAAATTACCAGATGGTAAAGCTTTAAGCACCAAACATGACTTGCCCAGCTTTGGCTTGGCACTGGAACATGTATTCCTGCAAGACATGGTGTTTTTTTTCCCCATAAAACTTGAAGGCTTGAAGCAGTCAAGATGGGCACTTCACCAGCAAACATGGGCGATTTATAAATATGTTAAGATTGATGTATGTTGGCGAAGTTGGTGAACATAACTCCAGTTTCACTTGGTTTTATGGTAAATACATCCAGATCTTCATGTCCTGAATATTTTATGGGGATTCCATTGTGTTTCAATGCAAGTAATCTTTTGGTTTATCTATGCACAATCCAAATCAACGACTATAAGAAAATCCAGTTTTTGATTGGCGGAACATTTTTTTATATAGGAACATCATATTGCAATTGGGCAATTGAAGGTTTTTTCAGTGAATGTTAGAACTCAAAGAAACATCACCAAACATTTGAACACCACCATCATCTTCAGAAAGTGAGCAAGTTATACCTTCCAATATGAGGCCCGAAACAAAAGCTGCCGCCCGGGAACAGCTCAATGGTGAAGCTCACATTGAAGAAGATATCGAAGCCCAACCACACTCCCGGGTGCTGATCACCTTCAGGATCAATCCATTTCCTGCCGGAAGGTCTGGGAACAATCGAGAGATTTGTGAAGATATGGCTATAAGTCAAAACCCTGGTACCTAGTGAACATCAAAATCCCATTAAAATTGATAATAATAGGTTTTGACCCATCCCCATATCTAGAGTCTAGTGATTTCAAGAAATCAGGTTTCATACACTCAGTTTAGAATATCAGGATCTCCCAATGCCATTTCAATTGGAGAAGAATCTTCACAGAAGATATGTGGAGTGTGATCCCAAAAAAAGTCCCAGCAGAAAAGACAACTTAAGTATACTTGAATAGTAGTAACATGTAGTACATCACCATGACAAGGTGAGATGCTAGCCATTCCATTATTTTTGTGTGGGACAAAATTTGAGCCTTATTACAAGAGATGACACAAGCTACTTTTGGAGACCAGTTTCCCCCCCGGTGGTAAAGCTAATAACAACCCAAACTTGCGTATGCTTCCACTAACTCAAAAATGGTTTGGATGAGAATTCTGTGTATCGCACAACCAACTAAGCGCCATTGGCCGTTCATGTCTGTGAAGTCGCTGCACTTTGCCCCACAGAATTGCTACTGCTCAGAAATTGCAGGACACATACCCTCTGGTATATTAACATAGACCCTGAGAATAGCTATGTTTAGAGGAAACTAATCTTCCAATCCCTATCTGCCAGGGTCTATGTTAATTTACCAGAGGGTAGCCGCAGCCAACATATCTAATTCCAGAAGGCCAATGGTGTTCACTATGAGGGGTTCCAGGGATTCTCATTGCAAATCCCAGAGTCTCAAGTTGGAAATAACATGCATATAATGGTTATAATCTCCATAAGAGATATAATCCCGACAACTATGATCATATTATTTGTATAGCAAACAAACAACATGTGGAACTGCACCCCCAAGTTCTCATTGCAGATCCCAGATTCTCAATGATGTTCATCAGGAAGTTCCCGCCAATCAGTCCAGCCACGGTCAACTGAACACGAATGCCCAAGTAGAGCCGGGCCGCCTCCCCTGAGACTTGGAAATCAGAGAAATATCAGCCCCCAACAAAAGATAGACATGTAAAATCCATGAACATCCTACTCAATTTCTGGTCAGATGCTATCTTTTTGGTGTTTAGCAATAAGTTCACTACCTCTGTTGATACTCTGAAATATACTCATTTATCAAGGTCACAGCCGGTCCATTGTTTGTCAATTGTGCAAGTTGATCCAGACCGTTATCACCGTACACTATGCTATGCATGGACCAGGTTGACCACTAGATCACTAGGAGAACTTGGACCTTGTGGCAACGAAGGGAAACCGGTGTTGTTTCCATCATGATACGCTTTTTTTGAGACCTGTTGAATCAGATCTTGACTTCCGAAAAGCATTCAGTGACCCAGAAAATCTGGAGGTATCACCCTTTTCCACATTCGAACACCCAAGCAATACCAAGGGGACCGGCCGGGGACCGACCGGGGACCGACCGGGGACCGGCCGGGGACCGGCCGGACCGATGCAACAACCGAGTCTCTCTGGTGCTTCCAAAAACCAGACTCCGTCTTCCTTGGAGTCACCAAGAGATTAGGATTTTTGGCATCCTTGTCGGAGGTACCATTTCGAAATGTAATTTTGGGATATTTTGGGATATTTCACCGCAAAATGTTCATGCTGGAAAAAAGCAATCCTCTCCCCTAGTCCGAATTTGAAGATATCCTGCGACTGGTGGGAGTCCAATTCTTGAATAGATCCAACACCTAACCGGCTTTCATTTGGGGAGTATTCATGGCATTGCAACCATCCATTCTATTCTAAACAAGACGTAGGTGGTGCGAAAGAGTGAGGTCCAATTGCTTACTACCCACATGTGTTTCAGCAAGGGCTTGGAGATATGGATCCTCTCAACGGAACACAGGAAACGCTGGATCAAACCCGAAGCGTCTTTCGGCCAACATGAATCATATCATCTCAGGTATAGGGATATAAATATGATGCATATAAAATCATAAACATCATCTATAAACATCATCTATATATAAACCATAAAGCACAAACAAAAACAGACAAAGTACGCTGAGAATAGGATATTGCTGAACGTCTGGCCATGGCGGCCATGAGTTTTACCTCGGATATTTCACCAGTCCATCACTATTGGGACCATGCATTTCATCCCCCAAAAGGGGATCATGACAGTGCCCTGAGGTAATCTGACCTGGTATGGGAACATCCTCCGATATCCAAAGATGATCATGTTCCCCCCGTAGAACATCAACCAACAGAACCAACCTTCCCAACGGTCTGAGATGCCAAGATCTTTAAATGACAATGCAGTCCCTTGAAAATTGAGCATCATTCAATACCTTCCCAACGACCTCACCCAGACCCAGCCAAATGGGGCTGAGAACATGAGAACTGATTTATATAACCTGGCCAAATAGCCCCCCCACGGAAATGCCTATTTGACAATATTTGTAGCTGATGCTTAGATTTTGCGCCAAATCTGTCTATCTCTAATTACCTATCTTTTCCGACCCTTGATTCAAGATTGTTTCAATTTTTCATCGACAATTTCAGACATTCCAAGCAAAGAAAAACTAAATCCTTCCTCTGACGTGATGATCCTCCAAGTATGACATTATAAGGTTTATAAACTATACCATAGCTCTTGGAGCTATGTTCACCAATTTGTAACCGGTTTGTCCCTATCTAACAGCTATATCCCACGATTCTCCCATTATCAATCCCTATGACTCTATGACTATGGTTAGATACGTCTTCTGGTAGATATTCCCAATTTGGGGACCCCACAAACATCAACTTATAAGTCTCACAACTAATCATAAACCATATAGCTATTGCAGTTCAACGTTCACCAATTTCTCACTACCCTCTGGTAACTTAACAGTTCGCTATTGAAAATTGCTATATATAGAAATAGTTGAAATTGTCCCATTAAAAAACTGGTGATTTTCCAGTTCGCAAACTGTTAACGTGTCTCTTCCTATACCAACCGAGCCACGGTGGCAGCAAATCTTCCGCTACAAGGGTGGACTTCGTCGCCGCCCGCACCACCGCATCGCCGTCGTCGCCCTCCGCGCGGCGGTTCTCGTCGCGGCGCCGCACCGCCGCGGCCACGGCCGCGGCCATGGCGCCACGTGGCGCCCGGGGACGCCCAGCTGGAGCCCAAAAGGCGAAGCGGCGGAAAACGGAACCCCCTCCATGAAGTTAAACCAAGCATATGTGATGGATATATGATATATGATATATGGATTAAAATATGGATTACAGTGTGGATCAATATGGATTATGGATTAATATGGATTGTGGATTACTATGGATTTCATGTCGACACTGGTGTTGTCAGCGGACTCGATTGGAACCCAAGTTCAAAGTATAAGGATCATCCACGTAGGGCAACAGAAGAAAAGGCCGCGCTGATGAATATGTCATGTTCGAGAGAGTAGGCCGTGTGTGGTAGAAAAAACCGAGTAAAAAGAATTTGAATCATGTTCAACCATCAACTTGAGTGATGTTGCTGCGAGGATCAAATAGGCCATGCAAGAAATGGATCAATGGCAGTTGGAAATGAGATGAGTTCCAAGGGGAATGTTTCAGACACATAATATATCCAAAGTCAAGGGATCAATTTGCTTGCAATACCCCAAACATGCAATGCGGTAAATGGGTTCTAAAAGTTGTTTGCTGGATATGGCTGCACTTCATGGCAACACCCCTTTCTGTTGACCCTTGATCCAAGTATGAAGAACACGCGAACATGGTGAACTGTATGTAAGTATCCTACTTAAACTAACAGCTAATTTCCTCTGAACCAAGTACCCTCCGGTAATTTAACAAAGCTCTGGACAATGAACATGGCCCACTTGTAGATGATTTGCCTACTAAGATTGTCATTGTCTATTCCTATAGTTGTCCTCGAGTAGATATAATATTCATAAAGAAAGAAGCAAATCAAACAAACTATCAATAGAATGATGATAATATTATTCAAGATGGCAATGTCTATCATATTCTATCTGCTTTAGGATGATAAAATATTCTTCCGCGTTTTTTCAGTGTTTCCAATTCACCCATTTCGTTTTCATGGCTGCCGCAGCCGATCGTTCGCCGCCAAGTGGCGATCCAAGTTATCTGCAAAGAGACGCTTGCTGTAGGCGGCCTGAAATCTTTACGTCAAACGCTGGAAACAACGAGGCAAATGTTGGGTGATTTATTTTATTTATTTTATTGTTTTTCAGGGATCTGATGACAACCATGTGAGCTACATTTATAAATACATAAATGATATATCATCATGATCATCGGATGTTTTTGTTTGAGGGATCTGATGGTCAACATGACTATTACTATAACGTCTGTATATGCATAGAAAGACCTGGAAACCAGGTGTCAGCATCATCATGGCATGCCTTCATCATGGTTCTTCCATCTTTTTTCAGGGCCACCTTCACAGTTAATAGTTAACCCGTATCATGAAAGATCATTTCAGAACCTCCACTTGGATTTATTGTAGTTGAGAGATGGGGGAATTTGACAGACTGCACATCTTGCCAGAATTGGTATTCGACCACAACTGCGTCATTGCTTGGAATGATCTTGAATCCTCCAATTTTCCATACCAATACCAATAGCCTGAAAAACATGATCTGGTCAGTGCTGTTTCACAGAGCCGTGTTTGCGTTGATCTATCATACTGAGGGAACCCCCCCAAAAAAAAAATCCCCAATACCCTCTGGTAAACTAACATAGCCATTGAAAAATGGTGGTTTATAGTGGATTTTCCCATTAAAAATGGTGATTTTCCATAGCAAAATGGTGTTTATCATGTTAGGTACAATCCTATTTGGGATGATGTAACATCGCCCCCTTTTATGGTTGGTTACTGGCATGGTTTACTCTTGGGTTTGCCACAGTATATCCGTATTAAACCATATGAAACCATATCATATCCCATATCATATCCCATAGCTTCAGGTATATATATATATTATTACATATATATTTATATTATGTATATGATTGTATATGTCTATGGTAATATGATGCCATCTCCAAAAAACCTCCCTCCTTTTCCCACTTTCCCATCGCCTTCCGGAGGCCGAACAAGGTGTGGTTCTGCCGCGCGCCCACGCGATGGATCTGCGCGGAACAGCGGGAGCACAGGGCGTCCTCACACTCCGTGCAGATGTAGCTGGCCTGGCGCTTCGGACTGAGGGTGGCTTAACTACCGGAGAAAATGACAAAAAAAAACACACCATCTGTGTAGGTTTGGGTAGGTGAATAATAACTAATTATTACAAACGGATAGTTTAAAGTTTAAAATGATATATACCCAGAGATCATGAAACCCAGAAAATTGAAACATAACATGTACTTAGATGGGCCATGGAGTTAGTTCACTAGTTCGTAAATGAAATATACTTTTTTGGGTGGGTTCTAAGCCAGTTGCTAGCCAGTTAGCTGATCCCATGGTCCATCTGTAGCAGGGTAGATGAATAATAACTAGAACAATTTGATAGTTTAATGTAGTATATACAAATATGAACATGGTTGCAACCAACTAAAATCAACTAAATCTCAGGTTGATGGTAGGTTATGATCACTATTCCCAGGTACTAAAAAACAATGGCTATACTGTGGTAAACCCAATGCCATGTGTTAAACAGTCCCCAAGGACCCAGAAATGAGTGAGATTGAAACCATCTCCAAATGGGACTTGCCTATGGCATTGGGTTGGCCACGGATCACCCCATTTCGAGACCATCAGCCAACATGGGATACAGGATGATACAGGTGTGGGTCATGTCGTTGGGGTTGAAAGCACACAATTGGCCATGTTTGGCATTGAACCACACTTTGGGCAGTTGCTGGTTTCGACCCATGCCCAAATACTCTCATTGAAGCAGCAAAAACTATGCTTGAATTGTTGGATCAGCACTTTTGTGATGATCCGTGAAATTCCCTAGTCATCTAGCCACCTTTGAGACATGCAACCAGGATGATGTTGGCCAATTACTTATCTTAAAGGTAACTGGAAGATGAGGCATCAATGGATAGATATTATCTGGGTGCAATATTCACAGTTGGACGATTCACTGGCGAATCAAAGTAAGTGCCACTAGGCGGACTTGTCCCCCACCAGGGGATGTAGGAAACATGGTGACTGATCGTGGGATGGAATGGTGTTCCAACATTTTGGGACACTTCCATATACCCTCCGGTAATCAAACATGGCTTACTGAAAACTCCACCATTTAGTTCGATGTTTTCACAGTTTTAAACCTCCATTAATCATTATACCTGGAGTCTCCACTACCCTTCGTTTTTGGGGTCGTTTGCAAAACTGGAGAAAAAACCCATGCAAACTATTAAAAACCCCAGCAAAGTACTTTAAAAGGGCTTTTATTTTCTAAGCCATGTGCCGGCTATATACTAAGCACTGAGCACTACTAAGCTAAACCATGTGAGCATGTTGTGCTTGTCTTGCCTGATGTTGGAGCAAAACGCATGACTGAAATTTCTTGGCTGGACAACTTTGGATTCACGATTTGTGTCGAGATATAAAACCTTTGCCTGCTTCTTACAATGAGCTGCAGGGGCGAA